>LR752980.1:16445-45818 GCA_902729485.2 Mus minutoides | reverse complement strand
GATCTGGGTAGCAAACATTCAAAGGGAACAACACTGATGCAATTAAAAATAATTACAGCATACCTTTGCTGTATAAATCCATCTGCCCAAGCTGCCTGACTTTTGGTCTCCTGTCTCTGTTTAAATATTCAAAGTGTACCCTGGGGCTGGGACTGAAAGAGACTGAAGGGTGACAGTTCCTGTGGAATGCTAAGCCTACAGTGTAAATAAGTTGGTAAAATCCTCTATTTGTGTCCAGCTATCTTTGTACATTAACCAGAGCCTATTTTTGTCACGGTTACTACAAATACTAGTTGTAGGCTTAGTAGGAAGCCTTTTCCTAAAAAAAAAAAAAATGTATATCTATTTTTACTATTTTATGTGCATGAGTATCGTGTCTGGGTGTATATATCTGTGCACCACACTTGTGCCTGGTGCTGAAAGAGGCAGTGAGTGCCATGGGCATCCTGTGCAACAAGAAGTGCTGTTGACTACTGAGCCAACTCTCCAGCCCACCTTCTCTTTTCTGATCCTCAAGTGTGGGGATGTCTTTCTCACTGGGAAGGCATATAATTGCTATAACCACAGACTATTCAAACAGGAAAATAAAGGCAAAGAGCTTTGTCCTTCTCACTTTCACCCGGTCAGGGTCAAGCATACATTCAATCAGGGGCAAGCATATATCCAATCATGGGAAGCACACATCCAGACATCTTTTCTGTCTAAGTACTTCCTGCCTAACTTCAATCAAGCACAGCCTGTGAAGTTAGGGCAACCAGTATTGTTTACTGAAGTGAAAACATACGTGGCTTGTTATCTTCCATAAACATCAACCCCAGATCTTTCAGGAAGTTGTCTGACCTTGGGCAAGTCGGCTTATAGATGACAGGATTATTTGATATCATGTATAATATATGGTATATATCTCTAAAGCACAGTAATTTAATCTTAAAACAGAACTTTAGCCCTTACAAGGGTTATGTCAACAATAAGAAATGTTGTAAAATTTGATAGAATAAGTGAATTTTAGCAAAGGCTAGCCTTACAATAAGTGTGCCTCTGAGGATGATCTTGAATCTTCTGTTCGCACTGGGAGAGTGCTGGATTATATGCATATATCACCATGCCTGGTTTCTTCCATACTGGGGATAAAATCCAAGCTCTGTGTACACTAGGCAAGCATTCTACCATTGAGATGCATCCCCAGCCTAGAAGAGTTTTTCTCTAGTATTATTTTCCTAATCATTAGATTATTTGGATTATTTTCTTAATCATTAGACCTTCCTTCCTTCCTTCCTTCCTTCCTTTTTTTTTCTTTATATTTGGTTTGGTTTTATCTTTTGTTTCTCTTCAAAGCCCCTGCTGTACTGGGACTCATTGTGTAGACCAGACTGGTCTCTGACTCATAGAGATCCACCTGCCTCTGCCTCCTGAATGCTGAGATTAAAGGTGTGCATCACCATGCCTGGCCTGATGCATTTGATTGGACAGTTAGAAGGAGCATTGTGAATGGTCATGAATCCAAGATATTCTAGTGCTAGTGTCAATGTGTAGCCTGAAGTTGTAGAGATCAGGGACAATCTGGCTTTAATCTCAGGGCAATATATCAGACAGCCAAAGGTTAATGATGTGTCTTAGTGATAGATTGCTTACCCTGCAAGGACAGGGTTTATATTAGTTGGGGTTCTCTAGAGTCACAGAACTTATGGGTAGTCTTTATATAGTAAGGGAATTTGTTGGTGACTTATGTAGTCCAACTCCCTAACAATGGTCAGCTGCAGCTGTGAATGGAAGTCCAAAGATCTACCAGTTGCTCAGTCCCACAAGGCAAGCAGGCAAAGAAGAGAAACCAATCATCATTCTTCCAATGTCCTTATGTAGGTCTCCAACAGAAGGTGTGGCCAAGATTAAAGGTGTGTGCCACCATGCCTTTAATCCCAGATGACCTTGAACTCAGAGATCTCCCTGTCTTCATCTTCTGGAATTCATAGCTACTATGCCTCAAGATCTTCATGCCAAGATCCAGGTCAGAGACTTGTATCTCCCAGCCTCCAGATTAGGATCACAGGTGAGCCTTCCAATTCTGGATTGTAGTTCATTTCAGATATAGTCAAGTTGACAACCAGGAATAGCCACTACATGGTACTGAACTTGTATGAACCCTAGCATAGTACTGGACTCCTGTGGACCTTAATATAGCATTGGACTTGAGTGTACCCTAACATGGTACTGGACTTGTGTGGACCCTAACAATGTTGATAATATACTGTACAGTGGTTACAGAGTTCAAGGACAGGAGAGGATGAGGACAGAAGGGAGCAGACACTAGTTCCAACTAGAAGTGAGTGGTTCCAGCCTAGACTGCACCACAGGGTGTCTACAGATAATAAATAGTCGCTCACTTTATTTTCAAAACATCACTAAAACAGTTTTAATATTTACCCTTAAAAATGGTAAATGTTTGATGTCTTAGGCATGAATGCCTAATAGAAACATAATACAGTCTGTATGAATATCACCACACCATGGGGGACACTGCAAATGTGTACAATTGTGGTTTTTATGTGTGCACTACAATAAATTATTTTCATTTTTAAAAATATTTATTTATTTATTTATTTATTTATTATTTAATGTATATGAGTACACTGTTGCTCTCTTCAGACACACCAGAAGAGGGCATCGGATCTCATTACAGATATTGTGAGCCACCATGTGGTTGCTGAGAATCTCTCCAGCCTAATTATTTTCATTTTCATGTCTATTCATGTGGGGTATGTGTATGTGTGTGGGTGCACATGTTTGTACATGATTGGAGGTTAAGGTTGACAAATCTCTCCCGTGATTGCTTTCCACCTCATTCGTTGAAGCAGGGTCTCTGAAAATAAACAAGCAAAGGTAGCAGGGCTTGGCATAGAGACAGGGCGCCATCTTGGCTCATGCTGCTGTGCCCACTTCCCACATCTCCCCCTTTTCTTTTAAATAAAAGCTCTGGGACTGCATCTGTCTTAGGGTGTCCCGATTGGAACACCATCCTTACCCGTAAGCTCTGGGACCACATCTGTCTTAGGTTGTCCTGATAAGTGATTCCCCCTTACCCATCACCAAGACCCATGCAGCACAGGCCTCTCTGTCTTAGGTTGGTGGGACCCTTGCAGAATCTTACCCATTTCTGATTAAAGGTCCAGCATAGGTTGTTAGGGCTTCCATCAGAATCTTACCTGTCTCTGATTAACGGTCCAGCATATTGATCCAAATCTGAGGTGGGCCTCCAGTCTCTATAGCTGCCATCGCTTGTATCAGCACATGCTGGTCTGTCTTAGCTTGCCTTTGCATGCACACCATCCACCAAATTATTCCTCCACACATACCAATCAAAAGGAATGCCCAGAACGCCATCCCACCCCAGTTCTTAAGTATGTTGGAGGTTCCACGAGCCATCTCTGACCACTGCTGCGCTATGGCAACATTGACTCGGGTATTATTCACGGTGGTGATCAATGTCCTTTGTCAAAATCAGGACTCCAATTCCTCAGCAGCATCTTTCCAAGCTCGTGAGACAAATTGGCTGTATATGAGAGATTATGAGACTGCACAGAAGTTATACAAACCCCAGACATATGACTTAAAGGGGTCCAGGGTAACCAACTGATGAGGATTCTGATAAGTCCCAAAAAGTGATCATAGATATTTCAAGAGAAAAGGTCATTATTAGCCCACACCACCCAGCTATCTTAATATCCTGTCCAGGTGAATGACCACTTTCTTTCAGCTCCGCATCGAGCTGTTCACCTAGGTTGAAGAGGTGCTGATTTATTAGTGGGATACCCATATTTGGAATAAGCAATAGGACTCCATCCAGATAACAAAGTTACACTACCAATCTGATATGTTCGATTAAAGGTTTTAAATTTTCCTGCTGTTTGAATAAACAATCATATGCATCCCACATGGCCTCTTTTTATAGAAGAACAAAGGCTACCCTTCAAAGACACGTTAAACAAAACATAGGGTTTGATTTCCTTTTCCATGACTGTGGATGGCAATTGCAAAGATTTTCCAAAAATCCTAGGGAAAACCGTAGCAACCACACTAAAAGGTACTAGAAGTGTGAGAGCCTTAACAACACTCCACAAATCCACTTCTTAGGAGCTAATCGTCATTGGAAGTATACCTCTTCTTCCTTTCCATCTTGTTGGTGCGGTGTTCTCCACAGTCGAACTAATCATTCGGGCACCCAGATGGAATTTTCTTGATCCTGTGGAAAGACACACACTGCTCCCCCCGTCCAGACCAATACATGATGTGGGCCTTTCCATTGACCCATAAGGACATCTTTCCATAACACAGAGATAGCCCTTGGGGTGTGTGGCAAACAGTGCCTATCCACAGCACTACAGCCATGCAAATCCAATTTTTAAAAATTAAGTATAAATAATACTAGATTTAATTTATCTTTGGGGGACTGGAATTGTGCCCCTATTCCCCCTTTTGTTTAATTAAGGCTTGTTTAAGGCTAGCATTGGCATGTTCTACTATGCCTTGGCCCTGAGGATTATAAGGCAATCCATGATGTACACGTATACCCATGACAAAAATTCATAAATTTTTGGGAAGTATAAGCAGGGCCATTATCTGTTTTATATTGCTTTGGAAGGTCCCAGGCTGCAAAAGCCTGGAGGCAATGAGCAATAACATGTTGTGCTTTTTCACCTGCATGTGCCGATGTGAAAATTACTCCAGAACAGGTATCAATGGAAACATGTACATACTTTAAAGTTCCAAACTCAGGGACATGTGTCACATCCATCTGCCAAATCATCAGGGGTTTTAACCCTCGAGGACTAACTCCAATACTCCATTGTGGCAACAATGAAACACAATGGCCACATTGGAGAACAATTTCTCGGGCCTGTTCTCTTGTAATTTCAAACTTATGCCAGAGAGTCATGGAATTAACATGGAATTTATTCTGAAAATCCTGGGCAAGTTGCACTGGTGAACTTGTTAGAAATGCAAATACAGTCTGGGTAAATTTATCTGCAATAGCATTGCCCTCTGTCAATGGACCTGGAAGTCCTGTATGAGCTCTGATATGAACAATACTAAAAGGGTTCTTATGGTCCCATATGCACTTTTGTATTGCAGTTAATAGCTCATAAACAGCAGATGTCTTATTTATCAATTCCACACTTTCCAATCGCTGTACAGCTAGAACCACATACTGACTGATATTAAATTAAAAGATTTTTCTATTTCTAGAAACACTTGCAAGACTGCATTCAGCTCAGCTGCTTGTGCTGATGCATGTGGAAAAAGATAAGTTTTAGGGTGAAAACCTTCCCTGTATATCACCCCAGTGCCTCCTTTAGATCGTCTGTAAATACATTAACGGCACCTGTATCTGCTGCAGCCTTGTGATCTTAGGAAAAATCACAGGATTTATTAAAACAAACTGAATCCACGGACTAGAGGGGTAATGATTATCAAAATCACCTGTCATACTTGTACACACCACCACCCATTCATCATTAGTAGCAGCTAACAGTTCTATTTATTTGGGTGTATAGGGGATAATTATGGCTTCTGGTTGTTTACCAAAAGCTCCTACACTTATTTTCAGAGCCTTTGCTATCAGCTGTGCTATAGATTCAGGATACCAGGGTAGAACTTTAGCAGGGAATGATGCAAATAGACCCAGTCCAAAGGCCCACTTTGCCAAAATACTCCTGTGGGAGTTAAATCTGTAGCTATAACACAAAATAAAAGCAGTGACTCAAGATCAATTCTATCCACTTGGGCCCTAGCCAAAGCCTCTTCTAACCTCCGCAGACAGCTTCAGGCTTCGGGGGTCAGTTGTCTAGGTGATTGCAAATCTGGATTGCCTTTCAAAATCTCAAATAGAGGTCATAACTCATGATTAGATATTTTGCAATATGGGCCAATCCAATTTATATCACCTAATAACTTCTGAAAATCATTTAGGGTCTTAAGATTATCTACATGTAAATTCAACTTTAAAGGTCCTATTTGGGTACCACTTAACTTAGTTCCTAGATATTTCTTTATCTTATCCTTCTAGACCTTTTCAGGGGCCACAATTAAATCCCATTTTTGTAATTGGTTTATCATTTCTTGGTATACTTGATCTACTTCATTTTCAATTTTCCCACAAATTAATATATCATCCATATAATGATATATGATTATCTCAGGATATTGTTGTCTCAGTGGTTGAAGGGCTTTATCAACATATAGTTGGCACAAGGTTGGACTATTTGCCATACCTTGAGGCAAAACTACCCATTCATACCGGGTATCAGGGCTAGAATGATTAATAGAAGGTAAGATAAAGGCAAATTTATCAGTATCTGTTGGATTCAAAGGAATAGAGAAAAAGCAATCCTTCAAATCAATAACTATGGTGGGCCATTCTCTAGGCAAGGCTGATATCATGGGTAATCCAAGTTGCACAGATCCCATGATTTGTATCGCTGCATTAACAGTTCTCAGATCATGCAACAATCTCCATTTCCCTGACTTCTTTTTTATAACAAAAATAGGTGTATTCTAAGGGGATGTTGATTCTCGTAAATGTCCAGCTTCTAATTGTTCCTTAACCAAGGCGTGGGCGGCAAGTAGCTTCTCTTTGGGGAGGGGCCACTGTGGCACCCACAATGGTTGTTTTCACTTCCATTTTATAGGAATTTGCTCAGTGGCCCCTAAGAAAAACCCAAACCCCTCCTACTTGGGTTACTTTCTGCTATAATGGGAAACAGCTGCCCATCCTCTTGTTTTCCTAATCCTTTACCAGCCTTAAAGGCCATCCTCCTCATGATTTTCTCACTTTGCCGGCTATAGACGCCTCCAGTAATCAATTTCACGCCCATTTGTTGCATCACATCTCTTCCCTATAGAGATATAGGAATACTCAGTATAAAGGGTTGGAAAGTGCCTGTATGTCCTTCCGTCTTCCCACCTCAACATTCCTGCACTATAATTGGGATCTTGTGCAAAGCCCAGCCCTCGAAGGGTCTGTGCAGAAGTCTGAATCAGCCAATTCGATGGCCAGTCTGCTTCCTTAACAATGCTTTTATCAGCCCCAGAATCTAACAACCCCCAAATAGATACTCCCTGAATTTTTAATTTATAAAGAGGGCGTTCTCATAGATCCATGGAGAACCATACCCCTGATTCCTCTGTAGAGCCAAATCCTCCTTTTCCTCTAATCAATCCCTTGGTTGGATACTTAGCATGACAACTGGGGAGTAATACTATCTGTGCAATTCTATCTCTAATAGCACATATGCCTTGGGGGGAAGAAACCATGATTTTTACCACTCCTACATAATCTGAATTTATCACCACTGGATGCACTAGCTGCATTAGCCCTTTTAAGATAGCTGAACTGCAGCCCAAAAGTAGGCCCACAGCATTGTCAGGAAGGGATCCCTTTAAATCAGAGGTAATAACTTGTACACTCATAGCTGGTGTGAATATGAGTCTGGTGGTGGCACAGATGTCCAATCCTGCGCTTCCTGCTGTAGCTCTTCTGGGGTTACCCTCAGACGGGGACGTCAAGGAATCTGCTGCATTATGGGCCACTGAGTGGGTGTCTGTACTGCTCCATATATTTGAGGGCCGTGGGGCAGAGGGCCCCGTGGCCCATTTTTTTACCTCACTCCTGGTTGTACGGGCACAAAAGGGCGGCCATCCACATCCCATTTAGACTGGCATTCTCCAGCCCAATGATTTCCTTTTCTGCATCGTGAGCAAAGCTTAGGTTGCCTAGTCAGAGGGGCCACAGCAATGTGGGAGCGATTGGGACAATCCTTTTTAATATGCCCAGGTTGGCCACAGGAGAAACATCCCCCACTAATGCCCTTCGATCCAGTTCTATTCCTCTGTCCTTTCTGTCCTGTTAAGATAGCTGTGGCAAGTCCTTCACTAGTCAATGGTGTGTCTACAATATCTCTGCATACCTTCAGCCAGACATCTACCGACTTGTTCTTGTAAGGTCGGATGGTATCCCTACAACGCTTATTGCCCTGTTCATAAGTTAATTGCTTAATAAGAGGCATGGCTTAATCCACATCTGGAAACATTCTACCTGAGGTTTCAACCATTCTGGCAAGGTAATCAGAAAAGTGCTCCTTTTCCCCTTGAAGTACCTTAGAAAGGCTCACTCCTAAGTCTCCCATTCCAGAAAGCATTTTCCAGGCCTTTATAGCACAGGCGTTAATCTGTTCATATACTTGGGCGGGATAGCCTGTCTGGTTATTTGTGAAATTTCCCTGTCTCATAAGCATATCTATGTTTCAGGCCAGCTGGCCATTGGTAGCATTAGCAGCAGCCTGCTCAAGGAGTACTCTAGATATGCAGCTTTCCAATTCAAATAGGCCCCTCCCGTCAGGACTGCCTTACTGAGATTCATCCAATCAAAAGGAGTCATACAATGCCTCTGTAATGCCTCTAGTTGGCTAACAGTAAATGAGGCTTGCACCCCCATATGTTGATATGACTCCTTGAGCCTCTGGATAACTTTCCAATCCAGGGGTTCATGATATCTCTGACCCTGCTGGTCCTGAAACACAGGGAAAGTGCCTACCTCAGGAGGGATATTATGCCATACAGATGCATGCTTACTGCGCCCCCTGACATGCTCTTCCCCGTAGTAAGGGAGTGGCAAACTTAATGGCGGAGCGGATGGTTCTGGAGGCCTGTCCTTTCTTACTGATACTCTAGAAGTTAGCTCCTCTTCACTGTCAGAAGAACTTAGAGTCTTATCTGAGCTGCCCTCTTCACTTTCCCTCTTCACTGTGCTGCGATATGATCTGCTTCACTTCCTCTAAAACCTCCATGCCCTGCTCTATCTCATCCTTGTACCTTCCACTCTTGTCTGTGAAACCAGATTTGACTAAGTTCCAGATCACCAGGGTACCAGGAGGTAATGGCAAAGTAGAATCTTCAGCCTACAAGCCTTGACCTAGCCTTTCCCAGCACTGTAGCTTAATAAACCCCTCTTCCAAAAACCAAGGGACTTCTTCCACTGTCTCCAGGAAACTATTGAGGGTTTTGGTTTTTAGCTTCACTCCACTTTTTTTGAGTAGCTGCATCAGAGAGCATTTTACTTTCGTTTTTGATGCAGTGTACCCCATCTTGGGTACTTCCCTTTCCAATCTACTTTGTCCCTTACCAGGAAGCTAACTTTCCCTTTTTAATCTGCTCTGTCCCTTTTTACTGGGAACCTAACGTCCCTAATCCTGGGAACCTAGATCTGTCCCTTTTACCAGAAACCTAACTCCATCTCTTTTACCGGGAACCTAACTTTGATTTCTTTCCCCACTACTTACTGCAGACCTCTTCTTTGCTGCTTCTCGCGTCCCTGTACTTCTGATGGCAAGGACTCATGCTTCTGCTTTTCCAGCTGCTCTCGGCCTGACTACAGCTCATGCTGCCACTTCCTGCCGTCAGTGGCTGCAGCTCTCAGCGTCCTCAATTCGGACCAGCAGGACCTGCTCTCTGTCACCGCTCCTGCTCTCAGTCCCACTCTTGTTCCCGCTCACATTCTCATTGTCTGTTTTCTTCCCGGATTTTGGCACCAATTGTTGCAACCCACGTCTCCAACCAGCAGAAACAATGGGAAGAATGACACAGACTCCAAGGCAGGTCTCACACAGCTGAAGCTACTTCATTCTGCAGCTTCCACAATTTATCCTCTTAGTTCACTCATGTCACCTCATACCACCCAATCACAGACACACACACCTAAGGCAGCATGCAGGATAGGCTGATAGAATGGTATCACGAGGCATTACACCATCTCTCTGGTTCATCCCAAGGAAAGCAAAGTTAAACAAATTAACACCAATCCCAACTCTTAGTAAGAGATTACATTGAATTGGGTCCTCAGCTTACATTTCTTTTTACCTCTAGTGATATCAAACAGTTCTTAGATTGTATTAGAACTATTCCTGAACTTACTTTGCAAACCATCTTTTCTTATTTTTTTTTAATGTGCATGTATGTGCATTTTCATACAAATGAGAGAGATGTCAGTTCCAGGAAGGTGGAGTTTGAGACAGTTTTAGCTGCCTGAAGTGGGTTCTGGGAATTGACATCACATTGTGCTTTTAGCCACTGAACCCTTTCTTCAGCCCATTTTTTTCTTCTTCTTGTACCGGTTGTCTACAGAAATGGTTTTCCTTGGGGGATGGAGAGAAGGAAAGTGTGTAAGAAGACTTGCTCCTCTGGGCTCTGAGCTGAGGTCTCAGTACCTGTTGTTGGCATTTCCTCTGGGCTCTGCCCACAGTTACCTAGTGTACCTGACTCACTGTAGAAGGGTTGCCTGACTCCGCCTTTCCCTCTCTTGCTTTCCTCATCTTGCTCCCTTACCCTTTTCCTCCTCTGTCCCCATTCCCCTCCCACTTCTCTCTCCATATGCTACTGGTCAGCCTCTACTGCCCCTCACCCCTACCCTGGACTCTCTGTTTTTCTCTCTCTCTCTCTGTCTCTCTCTCTGTCTCTCTCTCTGTCTCTGTCTCTCTCTCTTTGCCTTTCTCTCAAGTCCCCTCCCCATGCCCTGAATAAACTCTATTCTATACTCTACAATCCTGTGGCTAGTCCCTCATGGGGAAGGGATCCTCAGCATGGGACAGCAGAGGCACCCTCTTCCCCTACACCTAACTACTCACCCACCCAACATATTCCTCCCCTCCTTATCGTTTTATAAAATACCTGTGGCAGGCATATCAAAACAGCCTGTAACTCATGCCTCAGGGATCTAACATCCATGTTTGTCCCCTTCAGGCACTGTCACATATGTAGTTATATACACGTGTACTTGGAAGGAAAAATGTTAAAGCTGAAGTATTTTTCTGTGTCAGCCATACATTGTACATACATAGTACAACCTTATTTTCCAGTTAACATTGCTTGTTTGGTTTGGGTCATTGTTTTGTTTGAATTTTAGGCAGTGTTTTACAATGTAGCCCAAGCTATCTTGGGACATGATACTTTAGCCTTATGTCTGCTGAAATGTTCAATGTGTGTCCCAATGTCCAACTTGGGTTATTTTGGTTGTTGCTGCTGCTGCTGCTGCTGTTGCTGTTTTAACCCAGAAAACTTTATAATAATGTTACAAACAGTCAAAGATTTTACTCTATTATTTTGGCTCCTAATTAAAAACAAAAAACAAAAAACAAAAATCTGTTCCTGCTAGCTATCAGGTACATCATAACTTGTATTTTCTATCCAGTTTTTCAAGGTGGTATTTTTTAATGTTAACTTATTCATCTGGCATTTAATTTGACCCACATACAAGTTTTCTTACATAGTTCTTTATGTCTTACCTCATTCTTCCAACACAATTTATTAAGTGATCTTTATCATTTATTTTATGTTTCATTTTCCTGCTCAAACTCATGCTGTCGCATGTGTGTGGAGGGACACTGTGTTTATCCATACACATGTTTGTGTGTATACATATAGGTACATAATGAATGTATATATACATGTATAAATGTACATATACATATGTGTATGTCATACATGTGTATACATGTATATGTATCTGTATATGTATACCAGGATATTAGTTTTGACATTTTCTGTGATTTCCTAGGACACACTTTATTTTTGTTTGTCTTTTTGTTTGGATTTTTTTAAATTCTTTTTTTTTAATTGGATATTTTCTTTATTTACATTTCAAATGTTATCCCCTTTCCCAGTTTTCCCTCCACAAATGTATTATCCCATCCTCCTTCCCCTGCTTCTGTGAGGGTATTCTCTCAACCACCCACCCACTCCTGCCTACCTGCTCTGGCATTCCCCTACACTGGGGCATCGAGCCTTCATGGAACCAAGGGCATCTCCTCCAATGATGCTCGATAAGGCCATCCTCGGCTATATATGCGAGTGGAACCATGGATCCCACAGCCCCACTAAGGAAATGGAATTTCCCTCTCCGTATGATCCAGTGCAGCAAATGGCCATGCTTAGATAGAAGAAATAGGTTACCAGTCATGCTAGTTAGTGAGGAAGAGGTAGTCTCTTCACAGTGGGTGAGTCTTCACTCCACACATGCAGAATGGCTCTAACTCTGGGGGCTGTGGGAGGAATTTCATGGGACAGACACAGTCTTCATCCTCTCTCTAAGAAAGCAGTCCCACTACAGCAGTGTCCCCAGACCCAGATGGTCCCACTCTCCCTTTCTTGATTTATGTCTCCTTATCAAGCAGTGATCCAGATAATAGGATAATTCAAAACCCACCATTCTCTCAAAATCCTCAGGCCCTCATCAGTTACCTCAAGACAGAATTTTGTACCCACCAGCTGACCTAGAACGAATGCCCACAGATCCTGAGCACCCACCTTTGGGTATGGCAGAGCATCGCTGACAGACAGTGCAGACCAGTTAGAGTGGGTTTTCTCTTCTGTGTGTCCTGACTAGAAGGCAACACTGCCCAGGACAAGGAGGCTCTGAAGAGAGCCTTTTTTGCCAGACCCTTCTACAAGGATTTAACCAGCTGCTAGGCAAACCCCTAGGGTGAAAGAGGTAATACAAGAGTCCCAGGAATCCCACAGTGGGCTCCCAAACGCTTGGATAAACCTTACCCCTTGTTCACTCCCTCAGTCCCAGACACCAGAAAAATCAGCAAGCAGCCATCATTGTGTTTGTCATTCGGGCACCCCCAGATATTAGAACGAAAATTCATAACTTGGAAGGGTTTGAGAATATGAATTGGTCCCAATTAATGGAGATTGCTCAAATGTTTACAATAATTACAATTCTTAGGAAAAATGCAAAAGAAAATATTGACCGGGCAGTAGTGGCAGTCCTTGGGGAGACTGATCAATGAGATACCTAATGGGAGTCCAGTATAACAGGAAGGAAAGAAGAGAAGGGTGTCGTGTCCTATGTAAATGATTGCAACTGGGGGAGAGCCCTAGCCTAAGTATCAGGAGCCTGGAAGATTCCAGTGTCTTATCTGTATTTCTGTTCATAGGCCACTACAGCTATGCTAATAAAAAAATCTGGCAAACTGACTCTGGCCCAGGAACTAATCATAGCTACCACATACTCTTGACACCCCTTTGAAATGGGGAACATGAGAGAGGTGGCTGTCCATTCCCCATATGATGCATTATCAAGAACATATACTGGCAAACCCCATTGCTGGTTATATAAAATTTGAGCCATCAGCCCAGACAGCCAGCTGCCAGACAACAACCAGACACAGCCTCTGTCCATTGGCATGAAGGTGACTGATGTTTTTAACCCCTCAGACCCTACATAACAGATGCCCACACACAACCTTATCTTGCTGTGCTCCTTGATAGATTCTGCATTTCTTTCCATGTCCCATCCATGTTCCCCTCTTCCAGGAAGTCTTTCCAGACCATTCTCCTGAGATCATATTCCTGCCTCTCTGTTTTCCACAGATGTGCCTGGTACCTGTCACTGCACTGAACCCATATCTTGTGTCACAATTGTCTCATAAAGGCCAGAATCCTCAGGCCTCAAAGACTTCTAGGTGTCAGGGTGGACTGTGCCCAACACTGCATGATGCATCCCATGGAAAATGATTGTAGGCCTTGACTGTAGTGTGGTTAGTGTCCTAGAACATGAGGCAGGAGTCTGTGCCTCCTTTCCATGTTAAATACATTACAGGAGATGGTGAACATTTTTTGACTCCGTCTCCTTCGTGAGGTATCAGTGTATTACCTGAGGCCAGTGAACTAATGCCCTAGTGCTTTTCTGTCAGCCTCTCAGCACAGAGGGGTAGCTGTAGGCTGCTCATAGCCCTGGACATCCAGAGCTATTGATGAGAAAGGACTCAGAGCTCTGGGGTCAATGATCCTGGCTACCTC
Organism: Mus minutoides; assembly: GCA_902729485.2. Classification (NCBI taxonomy): domain Eukaryota; kingdom Metazoa; phylum Chordata; class Mammalia; order Rodentia; family Muridae; genus Mus; species Mus minutoides. The sequence continues at coordinate 31,967 of LR752980.1, read as the reverse complement.
TCACCTTTGCTTCATGACAGAATCCTCTGTCTACTTGACCTTGAATAATGGTTCATGGACAATATCTGGTCCATGAACACCCAAAAGGCCCTGATACCACACAGATGGTTTCCACTAATGCAGGGACCACATAAAGCCATCTGCCTACTGACTGTGTGCTTCCCCTTTGTCTTCTCTCTTTCATCTCCAGGCTGAGGCTGACTGGGAAAGACTGAAACTATCAGGCTACAACACCATTCAAAGAGCCATCTCACGCAAGACAGCCACACCAACAAAACATCTTTATTTTTTTCATCATTCTCTTCTTCAGTGAGGCTTTTGAAGTACCCCCATTCTCTGAAGTACAGAGAACCAGTGCATCCTGGTACTTTTTCTCCTGGGTAATTCTTATAAACTTTGGGTTAAACTGGTAGAGATGTCACCTCCTACATTCCAATATCACTTCTCACTACTTGTAGGCTTCTGTGGCTCCTGCAGCTATAGCTCCTGTGGCTGCCCCAACAGAGGCCAGGATGATGTTGGTTGATGTGGAGAGTCCAAGGATCCCTGGGAAGGAGACAATGCAGTGACAGGCAATGGCATGAGGCTTCGGGATGTCCCAACTCTTTTTGTCTAAACCCTGAGGCTCTGCTCTAGACAGAGATATTTAAAGGGGGCCAGAAGGAGAAGATAGATCTGTGAGGAGATAGATAGAAAAGTGAGATGCAGGACAGAGCTATCCAGATTGGAAAGCCCTCCCCACATAGCAGGACAGAAAGAGACCCAGTAGAGGAAGACACCCTGGCAGTAAGATTCAGAACCCAGGTGACAGTCATGAGGCTCCTTCCCACTCTGCCAATCAGCACCCCTCCCCTCTGAGCCACACCCTCACCTCACTCAGAATGATCCAGAAATAAGGGACAGAAGAACATGTGGGTTACATAAGAAGCTGGGACTGTAGGGATATGAAGGGAGTTACTGTCCTTGCCTTGGACTCTGGTCATCTTGCTTGGCATGACACTTACCCACTGACTGGAGTGTGGCTACCAGGCCTCCTGCTGCAATTCCACCCCCATTGGCCATTGCTGCAGCAGACATCATCTTGGCTGCTATGGACCCAGCTGCAATGCCTGCTCCAGTGAAGCCCATGGCAGACAAGACAACGGGTGTAGCTGCCACAGCCAAGACTGTAGGGAGAGGGACCAGGTGAGATAGGCTCAGAGAACTGTCTCACCCATGAATTCTTTGACTGTTTTTGGGGTTTTTCTATTCTGAGATGCATGGAAAGGGGGTCCCAAACAAAAAGGGAGAGAGCAGGGAGTAAGTTGGTTCAGTTTGAGGATGTGACAGAGCCGTGGTGTTGCCAGGCTATGACACTTGAGAAGCACCGTCCTTCACTGGGCCTGGGGTTGTGAGGAGTAAATACAACCCTGCAGTGTGCAGCAGCCGCCCCTCCCAGCTTTCTCCACATTTATCTACTTGTTGCTCATTATATATGATGCCTGGAGCTGCAGCTGTGCAGGAATCTTAAGCTCATCCCTGGAGTAGAGGTTACCACAGCCCTGGCCCCTACTCTGCACCCAGGCAGCTCCAGAATGCAGTGGCAGTCAAGTACTGGGAGTGGCATCCACCTCAAAGCACAATGCTCCCACCACCTTACCAGATGGAGCAAGAAACCAACCTCCTCCTATAGCAGCGCCCACCAATTTTCCTGGGGAGAAATGGATAGATAGGGAAGGTTAGTTCATTGATGGCAGTGAGCTCTTGGCAGATTTGGGTCAGGCAGGCCAATTCCCAGTCAAATCCAGGGGCTGCTAACTCCTCATGATGAGTTGTCCTCGTAAGTAGCACAGTGCCTACTTAGACAGTGACTTAAATCTGAGGAGAGCAAGAGCGACTCTTGCCTATGGACAAATAGGGTCATGGTCCATTCCTTAAAATGAGTCAGCTTCCTATTGGAGGTGTGAAAGCAATAGGACCTGCCCTCCACTTATCTCTTTACCTCCTGCCTGATCTCAAAGACACAGACACACATGAGAGAGAGAGAGAGAGAGAGAGAGAGAGAGAGAGAGAGAGAGAGAGAGAAGAGAAGAGAAGAGGGGGTTTTGCTGGGGCAAAGACTTGAAAGAGTGTTTTCCTGACGTGGACACAGTTGAAAGGATGTTTTGCTAAATCCAGCATGTGAAAGGACATGTGATAAAGGATTCTTTCCCTAATGACATGCCTGTAGTAGTCTGCCTTACAGAGCATAATTTTGCTCCTTTTACTGGCACTCCATAGAGAGAAATGCATTAAAAAACTTCTGGTGGTACGCTGCAGCTTCTTGCTTCTTCCTTGGACTCAGTCTGATTGACAGAGTGATGTACAGACTCAGCTGGAATTTTGCTAAGAATCACATGCTGAGGCAAGACCTGTGGAGGACATGGGATGTTGGGAGGGAGGAATTACACCCGACTCAACAGACTGTGAGAGGGACTTGCTAGTAGAGCAAGCTGTGCAATGCTTCTTGGTGCAGCATCTTCAATGCTAGACATTGCAGAGGCACAAAGGACAGCTTCTGGCATCCCTGCTGGTCTGAAACCCCCCTGCTGACTCCTGCCAATGAGTCAGCCATAATGGCTGAGGCCTGGCTGTCTCTGCTAGGTTTTCCCACCAATGCTGCTATCCAGACACTATTGAACTGGACTGCTAGTATATCCATCCAGCGTCTGGTAGTGGACCAAGCTGCAGTTGTAGACCTGTGAGCTGAACTGCTGATTTCCTGACAAGACAGATGGGCTTTGCTACAAATAACAATTCCTAAATAGGTCCACTCCTCCCACCCCCGCCGTATCTTTTTTTTCACTAGAAGGGAGGTTTAGGTATTTAAGAACCTTCATTAAAATTTACCATATCCCGGGTCCCAAAGAGACCAATCTGCACAGGAGAGTGTGAGGGCAGCAGAAGCAACATAGCTTCTGGGAGAGGGTCCCTTTCGGGCCTTTATCTTGAGCCAGGAGCCAGAGCTGAGCTCCAGGCCTCTGAGTACTTGCCTGCAGAGAGTACTCTTACCACTGAGACTCAGGAGAGAGTTTGACCCCCAGGAGTGCTGACAGAGGATAACAGAATCACAGGAGGAACACCCTCCAGCCAGAGACAGCTATAACAACTAACAGAGATTACCAGATGGCGAAAGGCAAATGTAACAATCTTACTAACAGAAACCAAGACCACTCAACATCATCAGAACCCAGCACTCCCACCATAGTGATTCCAGGATACCCCAACACACCTGAAAAGCAAGATTTGGATTTAAAATCATATCTCATGATGCTGGTAGAGGATTTTAAGAAGGACATTAATAACTCACTTAGAGAAATACAGGAGAAAAACGGCTAAACAAGTAGAAGGCCTTAAAGAGGAAGCACAAAAATCCCTCAAAGAATTACAGGAAAACACTGCTAAACAGGTAGAAGTCCTTAAAGAGGAAACACAAAAATCCCTTAAAGAATTACAGGAAAACACAACCAAACAGGTGATGGAAGTGAACAAAACTCTCCAAGATCTAAAAATGGAAGTAGAAACAATAAAGAAATCATAAAGGGAAACAACTCTGGATATGGAAAGCCTAGGAAAGAAATCAGGAACCATATATTTCATCAGCAACAGAATACAAGAGATAGAAGAGAGAATCTCAGGTGCAGAAGATTCCATAGAGAACAGGAACACAACAATCAAAGAAAATACAAAATGCATAAAGATCCTAACTCAAAACATCCAGGAAATCCAGGACACAATGAGACCAAACCTACAGATAATAGGAGTAGATGAGAAAGAAGATTTTCATCTTAAAGGGCCAGTAAATATCTTCAACAAAATTATAGAAGTGAACTTCCCTAACCTTAAGAAAGAGAAGCACATGAACATGCAAGAAGCCGACAGACCTCCAAGTAGACTGGACCAGAAAAGAAATTCCTTCCAACACATGATAATCAGAACAACAAATGCACTAAATAAAGAGAGAATATTAAAAGCAGTAAGGGAAAAAGGTCAAGTAACATATAAAGGTAGACCTATTAGAATTACACCAGACTTCTCATCAGAGACTATGAAAGCCAGAAGATCCTGGACAGATGATATACAGACCCTAAGAAAACACAAATGCCAGCCCAGGCTACTATACCCAGCAAAACTGTCAATTACCATAGATGGAGAAACCAAAGTATTCCATGACAAAGCCAAATTCACACAGTATCTTCCCATGAGTCCAGCCATTCAAAGGATAATAAAGGGAAACCACCAAAACAAGGATGGAAATTATGCCCTAGAAAAAGCAAGAAAGTAATCCTTCAACAAACCTAAAAGAAGACAGCCACAAGAACAGAATCCCAACTCTAGCAACAAAAATAACAGGTAGTAACAATTACTTTTCCTTAATATCTCTTAATATCAATGGGCTCAATTCCCCAATAAAAATACATAGACTGGGGCTGGTGAGATGGCTCAGCGGGTAAGAGCACCCGACTGCTCTTCCGAAGGTGATAAGTTCAAATCCCAGCAACCACATGGTGGCTAACAACCATCCTTAATGAGATCTGGCACCCTCTTCTGGAATGCCTGAAGACAGCTACAGTGTACTTATATATAATAAATAAAATAAAATCTTTAAAAAAAAAAAAAAAAGTATTAAAAAAAAAAAAAAATACATAGACTAACAGACTGGCTACACAAATAGGACCCAACATTTTGCTGCTTACAGGAAACCTACCTCAGGGAAAACTGGGGGGGGGGGTGTATAGGGGACTTTTGGGATAGCATTTGAAATGTAAATGAAGAAAATATCTAATAAGAAAATGAAATGTAAAAAAAAAAGTTTTCTTTGAAAAGTTAGAGGCTACAAACCCATTCTGAAAACCTTGTGGATGCTATTTCACAAAAGAACCTCCTTTTACTGAGTTGACTACTTAGACCAATGTGGACTGTTCCAGGGCACCAAGTTCACTGAGGCATAAATTAGAGAAGATGTCACACTTTTAACACAAGCTTCTCCAACTTCAGATGAAATTTAGTTACTTAATCAAATATTGGCTCAGATCTAGAAACTTCTATGACTTCTTTTCTCCTCTAAATTGTCTCATGTCTCCCTTGTTGCCCTTCTCCCACTGATTCCCCTTTGGTCTCCTTACTCTTTCCCTTCCAGAGGGCCCCTGTTTACCACCTTAAATTCTGCTTTGTGGACATCTTTTGTCTTTACTATCCCAGGCTCTCCTTTAAGGGTGTGAATTCTAATTCTGGCTTTTGTACCATAGCCAGGCTGAATTGCTGACACCACGGTGGTGATGTAATCCACTAAGGAATCTGTATCTTAGGACCCCTGTTCTACAAGAAGTGCGATAAGTTTCTGTCTCAGACAGGGTTCCTATTGCCGTGATAAAAACACGACGACGAATAGAAACCCGGGGAGGAAAGGGTTAATTTTGCTTGTACTTCCACATCATTGTTCATCACATGGGAAGTCAGCACAGGAACCCATGTAGGGCAGGAATCTCATGGCAAAGCTGATGTGGAGGTCGTGGAAGAAGAGTGCTGCTTACTGGCTGGCTGTTTTCCCTGTAGATACACAGTAGAATGAACACTGGTAATCATGCAACAGGATCAATATTGGGCTGTCTTGAAATCTCCTCTGCCAGGGATAATAGTTCAAAACTTTCTACATTTGGCCTTAGGAATATTCTTAGAACAAGGGAAAAAGTTCTTACCCCCTTTGCCACAGTATCACAAGAATGGTCTGTAGCCCAGCTCTTAATATCATTCCTCTCTGAAATCTCTTGAGCTGTGTCTCCATAATCCTTATTGCTCTCAACACTACTGACTTCCAAGCTTCCACTGCAATGGCTCCTTACCCTGCTTAGAGCATTCAAGAGCTTTCCTAGGTTAAAGTCTCAAAGTCTTCCACATTCCTCCCAAGACAGCCTCTTCAGGCCTGTCAGAACAATGAGTGGGGCTCCTACAGCAACTTCTGTATCACATACTTTCCTATGGCTGTGAAGAAATACCATTAGCAATGCAATTTATAGAAGTTGGAATTTATTAGAATTATAGTTTCAGAGCTGAGTTAATAACCATCTTGTCTGGGAGCAAGAGAACACAGGCAGGAAGGCATACAGGCAGTATGTACACAGGTATGCAGATAGATATGAATGCATGTATGCATGCAGGAAGGTAGGCAGGCAGATATGCATGCAGCTATGCAGGAGTACAGGATGCTGACAGTTATGTAGACAGTTATGTAGGCAGGCATGCAGGGGGCTTGCAGGCAGTCATTCAGGCAGGTATGCAGTCAATCAGGCAGGCATGGCATTAGAGCAACAACTGAGAGCTTAAGTCTGGTCCACAAGCAGGAGGTAGAGAGAGGGAACTGACATGGCTAGCTATGGGCTTCAGAAAAGTCAAAGTCCATCTCCAGTGATGAACCTCCTCCAATAAGGCCATGTCTCCAGTTATTCCCAAACAGTTCTACTGTCTGGGCAACCAACATTCAAATATATGTGCCTATGGGGGCCATTCTCATTCAAAGCATCACATTTACCTAAATTCAAATCTTGCTTCTTAGAACTTGGAGGCTCCTGCGGCTCCTGTGGCTCCTGCAGCTCCTGCGGCTCCTGCAGAAGATCCTGAGGTCCTGGCTCCTGGTCTCTGGAGGCTCCTGTGCCTCCTGCAGCTGCGCCAACAGCCGCCAGGAGTCCAAGGACCCCTGGGAAGGAGACAATGCAGTGACAGGAATGGCCTGAGGTTTAGAGANTAGTCGGTGAGTTGTCCTGGTAGGTAGCACAATGCCCACTTAGACTTAAATCTGAGGAGAGCAGGAGAGACTCTTGCCTGTGGACAATTAGGTTCATGGTCCATTCCTTGAAATGAGTCAGCTTCCTATTGGAGGTGTGAAAGCAATAGGACCTGCCCTCCAGCCCTCCACTTATCTCTTTACCTCCTGCCTGTTAACACATACAGGAGAGAGAGAGAGAGAGAGAGAGAGAGAGAGAGAGAGAGAGAGAGAGAGAGAAGAGAAGAGACATGCTCCGTAGCTGCCCCTCTCCCCCCAAGACCACTCTCTACTCTTCCATGGCCACTCACACTTTGAACCAGGCAGAAAGGTGCCAGAGACTTCCCCTCCGGCTTTGACCATGGCTGCCGAAGATGTCATCTTCGAGACAATGGAAGCTACCAGTATCCCTGTGTCTGAAAATGCCATGAGGACTAGTAAAGTTTCCAAACAGGAACAAAAATCTATGGAGTGAATTAGAGTTTTGATGAGATTGGAGACCAAGAACTGGATTCCACCAACAAACCTGAAAACACTGAATGGCTCCAGCTGGAGAGAGAGGCTGCTCAGAATTGGTGGCCACACTGGGCTTCGCCCCAGCCCTAGGGTCTGAGATCCTGCTTCTTGTAGGGATTAAGGAGTCATTTCAGACAGTGCAAGTGATTCTTTCCAGGCCAGAAGGCTCCATAGCAAAGACTTTAGCCACCAAACCAGCCTGGTCCAGCTGCTTACTAGTGGCAGGCTGACTACATTACTCTTAACCCTTAAAGCTCACTTCACCTACCCTCTAGCCTTCAGGGACTAGTGGGGCCTGGGGTCCCTTCCTTCTAGGAACACACCCACTATTTGGTTTCAGACCTAAGGACAAGAGACTGAGGTACAAATTTGACATGACAAAGCAGACCTGACCTCAAGGTTCCAGACCTGGCCTCTAGGTTCTCCCAGCATACCTCAGTGCCCCCCCCCCTGGCATATCCTGGCCTAAACCCTGAACTGTTCAGCCCAGAGGCTGGGCTGCAATAAGCCCAGGCCTCTTCCCTAAATGGCATAGACAAGCTGGGCTGGTGTCTAACTGTCTCTTCCTGGACTTCTGTTCTCTCTTTGTACATGCACATTTCTCTGTCTCATCCTCCTATCCACATAATGAGGTCCCTGAACTTGGTCCTTGTGGCCAGTGATCTTGCCTGAGAGCAACTTCCTGATAAATCTGCCTATATGGAATTAATCTGACTTGAGTTATCTCATTGCACCAGCTCAGGAAAAATAACCTATTACCTTTACAGATAGGTGCCTTTGTGAGAACTAGAGGACTTCTGAGAGAGACTGTACATTGGCCTCCCTTCAGCCTCTGGGGACTTTTGTCTCCTAGGCCTAGGGGCATCTGCATAGGGTCTCTGTTCTGGACCTACCCACTGAAGATTTCCTGAAGATCCTGACCGACACCCCCACACCCACTACTACCAACAGCTGGATCTTGGATTAGTTTCTGGAAAACCCAGTTCATTTCAGGGTGGAAGACTCTACTGTGGTTGAAGAAGACATACCCAATGATGTTAGACTAGAGGATGAGATAGGTTTTGATTTCCTCTCCTCCGTCGAGGCCCAACAAGTCCACTGTACAGGAAGACACACCCAGTGACTGGAGACAGCCACTGAAATAAGTTTCGATTTCCCAAGCTCTCTCCAGGCCTGACAAATCACTGTAGTTGAAGATACACCCAGTGACCAAAGACAGCCAATAAGATAGGTTTCGATTTCCCCAGTTCTCTCCAGGCATGACAAATCCACTCTGATTGAAGATAAACTCAGTGATGGAAGGCAGCCAATGAGAAAGGTTTCCATCCCCCCTCCCCCCGCCCCTGGCTGGGTTGAAATCCATTTAGGCTGGGAAGACTCACTATTCTTTTACTGAGGGTTCTGAGTATTAATTGGTTTACAATGTAATGTAAAATATTACACGTTTGCCAGTGGGGTTTTTTTCCTTCCAATGACAGTGCTGTGGAAGAAACTTGAAGTCATAAAATTGAGGTTGTAAACATTTATTAATAATGTCACTTAGAAAATATTAAGTTGCTTAAAGTCAAATTTAATATTAAGTTACACAAAGTGGAATGTCTCCATTATGGAAGGAAACTTTCACCTTATAGTGACCCAAAGAATATGTGACATCTTTTATTTTAAAACATGGTACTAACTTCAAATCCTAATGACTCTTCCAAAAACGACAACAAGTGGTTCTTACTTGGGTTTGGTCCGAGACAAGGGTATTGTTGTTCGTTGTTCCTTGACTCACAGTCAGACCTTAGTTCCCTCCCCATATCAAAGAACAGGTTCTAAAGGGCATCACAAGAGCCACATCTAAAGTTCACCTCAAGGTCACAACCACCTTTAAGTCCTAGTCTGCCATCAACTCCCCTAAACTCTTATAAAGAAAGGCTGAATTCTGCATGCTGGCAAGATAGATCTGGGTAGCAAACATTCAAAGGGAACAACACTGATGCAATTAAAAATAATTACAGCATACCTTTGCTGTATAAACCCATCTGCCCAAGCTGCCTGACTTTTGGTCTCCTGTCTCTGTTTAAATATTCAAAGTGTATCCTGGGGCTGGGACTGAAAGAGACTGAAGGGTGACAGTTCCTGTGGAATGCTAAGCCTACAGTGTAAATAAGTTGGTAAAATCCTCTATTTGTGTCCAGCTATCTTTGTACATTAACCAGAGCCTATTTTTGTCACGGTTACTACAAATACTAGTTGTAGGCTTAGTAGGAAGCCTTTTCCTAAAAAAAAAAAAAAAAATGTATATCTATTTTTACTATTTTATGTGCATGAGTATCGTGTCTGGGTGTATATATCTGTGCACCACACTTGTGCCTGGTGCTGAAAGAGGCAGTGAGTGCCATGGGCATCCTGTGCAACAAGAAGTGCTGTTGACTACTGAGCCAACTCTCCAGCCCACCTTCTCTTTTCTGATCCTCAAGTGTGGGGATGTCTTTCTCACTGGGAAGGCATATAATTGCTATAACCACAGACTATTCAAACAGGACAATAAAGGCAAAGAGCTTTGTCCTTCTCACTTTCACCCAGTCAGAGGCAAGCATACATTCAATCAGGGGCAAGCATATATCCAATCATGGGAAGCACACATCCAGACATCTTCAAAACTTGCCAGATTTGGCCTTAGGAATATTCTTAGGACAAGGGAAAAAAGTGCTTACCCCCTTTGCCACAGTATCACAAGAATGGTCTCTAGCCCAGCTCTTAATACCATTCCTCTCTGAAATCTCTTGAGCTGTGTCTCCATCATCTCCATTGCTCTCAACACTGCTGCCATCCAAAGCTCTTACTGCAAAGGCCCCTTACCCTGACTAAAGCATCCAAGAGCTTTCATAGGCCAAAGTCTCAAAGTCCTCCATGTGCCTCTCAAGACAGCCCCTTCAGGACTGTCACAACAATGAGCCAGGTTCTCACACCAACTTCTGTATCACCTACTTTCCTATCTCTGTGCAGAAACACCATTAGCAAGGCAATTTACAGAAGATAGAGTTTATTGGAATTAGCGTTTCAGAGATGAGTTAAAGACCATCTAGGCTGGGAGCATGAGAACAGGCATGCAGATAGTATGCAGGCATGTATGCAGTTAGATGTGCAGGATGCATACATACAGGGAGCTATGCAGGCAGTCAGGCAGGCAGGCATGCTTGATTGTAGAAATGCTGACAGATACACAGACAGTTATGCAGGCAGACTTGCAAACAGACATGCAGGCAGGTATGCAGCCAATCAGGCAGGCATGGCACTAGAGCAAAAACTGAGAGCTTAACTGGTCCACAAGCAGCAGGTAGAGAGAAGGAACTGACTTGGCTAGCTATGGGCTTTGGAAACTTCATTCAGGGAGAAATCACTACGTGGAGGAGGTTGTTCCGGTACAGAGGATTAGGAAGGGTTTATCAAGGTAACAGACCCGTTAGTTGTAAGTTTAGATTCACGGATACCCCCGGTAAGAGTAAGTTTCGTGGTGTAAATGGGACAGGAATGTCATACACCCTTCGGAAAAGAATTCTTTTCTTTTCTTTTCTTTTCTTTTCTTTTCTTTTCTTTTCCTTTCCTTTCCTTTCTTTTCCTTACCATCACTTGGCTTTGTCATCAAATAAAAATGTGTAAAAGCATTTTAAAAATGAGAAAATTTGGCAAGTTCCAAAATAAATGAGACAGAGAGTATGAGATTCATTTGATAAGCTTTACAGTTCACTCGCTGAGTATTTCTTAATCAGTCTATTCCTCTGAGCTAATCAAAATCCCCCAGATACTTGCATTTTTAGTATTGATCTGGTCTTATCTGCTCCTGGTGCTTTTTTCAATGAGGCCTCTTGTATCCTCTCCACAGGGTGACCCTATCATCCTCTGTCTCTGTCCATGTGTCTCTGTCTTTCTTTCTGTCTGTCTGTCTGTCTGTCTCTCCTCTCCATTTGAGGGTGAATGTCCAGCCCTATTTTCTTGTCCTCCAATCCATTGGCTCCTCTGTTTTATTGGCTCATCAGAGAATCAATGTGAGCAATGCTGACAGGACATTAAGGCAGCAGATAGGTAGAATAAACAATGCAATGCCCTGTCAGAATTGAAAACAGACATGGGAGAGAGAAATCAGCATTTAAATAATACAAGGGAAGGGAGAATCTTTTCATCTTTGTCACAGGCATTATGCTTTCACACTGCAGTTGGCTGGATGCATAGCTCAGTAATAGAGCACTGATTGAAGTCTGTTAAGGCCATGGGTCCATCCCAAGCAAAGCAAACTTAAACAAATTAACACCAATCCCAACTCCTATAACAGGTTTCATTAAAAATGGGTAATTGGCTTACATTTCTTTTTACTTCCAGTGAGATTAAACAGTTTTTAAGTTGTATTAGAACTATTCCTGAACCTACTTTGTGAAACTTTTCTTAATTTTTAATGTGCATGTATGTGCATTTTCGTACAGATGAGAGAGATGTCAGTTCCAGGAAGCTGGAGTTTGAGACAGTTTTGAGCTGCCTGAAGTGGGTTCTGGGAATAGACATCACATCCTTTGCAAGAGGAGCCCTAATATGTGCTTTTAGCCACTGAGCCCTTTCTTAGCTCATTTTTTCTTCTTCTTGTACCTGTTGTCTACAGAAATGGTTTTCCTTGGGGGCTGGAGAGAAGGAAAGTGTGTAAGAAGACTTGCTCCTCTGGGGCTCTGAGCTGAGGTCTCAGAGCCTGTTGTTGGCATTTCCTCTGGGCTCTGCCCCACAGTTACCTAGTGTGCATGACTCACTGTAGAAGGGGTGCTCGGCCCCTCCTCTCCCTCTCTCTTTTTTCCCTTGTTTTGCTTGCTTCTTGGATCTCCTCTCTCCCCTCCCACCCTCTCTCCATATGATCCTGGCCAGCATCAACTCCTCTCTCCCTCTCCCCCTCCCCCTCCCCTCCCCCTCCCTCTCCTCCCCAGCCTGTGACTTTCTCACATCTTCCCTCCCCATGCCCTGAATAAAGTGTATTGTATACTATACAATCCTGTGGCTGGTCCCTCAGGGGGTAGGGATCCCTGAGCATGGGCCTGCAGAGCACTGCCCCCCCCCCCCTCATGTGACTACTCATCCTCCAAACATAGTCATTCCTCCTATTTTATTTTATTTTATTTTATTTTTTATAAAACACAGCACTATGGCAGGCATCTCAGAATGGCCTTACATCCTGCTTCAGGGGATCTGAGGACAGTGTTTCTCCCCTTCAGGCACTGGCACATATGTAGCTTACACACACATGTACATGGAAGGAAAAATGTTAAAGCTGAAGTATTGTTCTGTGTCAACCATACATCGTACATTCGTGGTACAAACCCATTTTCCAGGTGTCATTGTGTCCAGGTGTCACTGTTTCCAGGTGTCATTGTTTCCAGGTGTCATTGTGTCCAGGTGTCACTGTTTCCAGGTGTCATTGTTTCCAGGTGTCACTGTTTCCAGGTGTCACTGTTTCCAGGTGTCATTGTTTCCAGGTGTCACTGTTTCCAGGTGTCATTGTTTCCAGGTGTCACTGTTTCCAGGTGTTATTGTTTCCAGGTGTCATTGTTTCCAGGTGTCATTGTTTCCAGGTGTCACTGTTTCCAGGTGTCATTGTTTCCAGGTGTCATTGTTTCCAGGTGTCACTGTTTCCAGGTGTCACTGTCTGTTTTGGTTGTGGTGCTTGTTTTGTTTTGTTTCAGTTTTAGGCAACATTTTGCAATGTAGCCCAGGCTATCTCAGGATTGAGATCATCCTATGTCAGCCTTATGTGTGCCTGAAATGTTCAGTGCCTGTCACAATGCCAAACTTGTGTTATTTTGGTTGTTATTCTATTGTTGGCATTGTAGTTTTAACACAGAAATTATATAAGTTTACAAACTGACAATGATTTTACTCTATTATTTTGGCTCCCAATTAAAAAACAAACAAACTGTTCCTGCTAGCTATCAGGTACATCATAACTTGTCTTTTTTTGTAGTTTTTCAAGGTGGTATTCTTTAATGTTAACTTAGTCATAGGGCATTTAATTTGGCTCATATACAATGCGTTTTTCCATAGCTCTTTATGTGTTACCCCATCAATCCAACACAATTTATTAAATGATCTTTATCATTTATTTTATGTTTCATTTTCCTGCTTAAACTCATGTACTATATGTATGTGGAGGGAGACTGTGTGTATCCGTACACATATATACGTGAATACATATGTGTATATAATGAATGTATGTATACATATGTGTATGTAATACATGTGTAAACATGTGTGTGTGTGTGTGTGTGTGTGTACCAGATAACTAGTTTTGACATTTCCTGTAAACTGGCACATTTTCAAAACATGAATTTAAAAGGTATTTCATAAGCATCCATATAGATGGCTCACCAGTTAAGAACTCTGGATGCTCTTCCAGAAGACCTGGTTCATTCCCAGCACCCACACAGCAGTTCATAATCTTCTTTAACTCTAATTCCAGGGAATCTGATCTCCTCTTCTGGCCTGCAGGACACCAGGTATACATGTCGTGCACAGACATACATGGAGGCAAAGGACCCATACATATAACATTAAGTTGGAATTAAAAATTGAAATTACACTTTAATTGCTGTTGTGTGACTTTTCTGGGGACACATAAAATACATATGTATTCACCACAAATAGGCTGTGACCTGATACACCAGAGCAGAGTCTGTCAAGTTCAGCTTGTTGAAAAGTTCAGTTTACTGAGGTATTTACAGGACCATGGGCCACTGACAGGCAGCTGTACCAAAGAACAGGTGCAGTCGCAGGCAATTTTCTGCTCATAGATCCCTAAGTCCTGCTAGGATTACACTCAGCTGGGGCAGGAGTGGGCATGGCAGGCTGCAAGAATCACCAGTCTTCAGCAATTCCTGGTCCCTAGCATAAAAAGTATCACAGCTGACAGGCACAGAACTTTCTGAAAGATGAACCACTCTTGGGGCAATGGGAGAGAAACTAAGACACAGTCTTTCCTGCTCTGGCTATATGGCTTTTTTTTTTTTCTTTCAGGAAAATTTCATTGGCATGCCAATTACACAATGGGTAACACCTGTTAATCAAATCAACTTATGGTCCTTCTTGATATCTGCTGAGCCATTGAACCTACCTTCAATCTCTACTTCAAAGCCAGCAGAGAGCCCTGAACAAAAGATCTGAGATTCCCAAAGCCTGGAGGAATAATTCCTTCTTAGTATTGACAGCCTGAATCTATTTAAAGAAAGTTATAGGCTATAGAAAAAAAGAGTTTAACTCATACTCATGGATAATACCACTTGATACAAAGTTTCACTAATGATCTACATGGCTGAATTATTAAAAACCTTTGATCAATTATGTTTCACCTATTAAAAAGTATGTGTAAACATAATAGTTAGAGAAATTAGAAACTGCAGAACAGGGAAAGCTACAACTACTAACTCTAGGTGAAGAGTCTGAGCCAATGTCATCTTGTCCTGACTCATTTTATGTTTTCCAACACACTTCTCAACCTTCTAGACCCTGACAGACACCTCTGCTTGGCAACCCATTTGAGATTTCTATTACTGACCATAATCCACTGTATTGACCAGAATGACCAATGTTTATACAACCTAAACATAAACTATGATAACTGAAAAAGGGATGAATCCAAAAGGCCACGTTGTGTCAGAAATAACTAGCTCCTGTCAAAACAAGAGCTGTGACATGACCCTGCCTCAAGATAACACTGAGGCAATCATCACATTTGCCTTTAAGAATGTTGTAATCCCTGGCCTTCTGCACCAGGAGACTCTGAGGCATGAATCTGTTCTTGGTTGCTGATCAAAAGAACTCACATTCTTTGCATTGGCTACCTGAGGGGGGCTTTTTCTTTTTCTTTTTCTTTTTTTTTTTAATCTGTCTTAAGTGGATTTCTTCACAAGGAAATGAGGAAAGTGGAAAATATCCCCACAGATGATATTTTAAGTTTTAGGAGGAGATGTGCATATGAAAGGACCCCCGTAGGGAGACCTCCACTCAAGTCACAGGATATTGGCGAATCCCCCAAGAACTCACAGGAGACCAGGCTTGCTGCAAATCACATGAGGCTTTATTCGGGGAAAGCCAGAGCTCTGGGGACGACTCATATCCCGGAAGTGGATAGAGGAGTCGACCCTGAGGGAAAAGAGGACCCGGTTTTTATGGTTCCTCAAGAGGGAGAGAAGGAGGAGGAGGGAGTAGGGGAT
>LR752980.1:0-15088 GCA_902729485.2 Mus minutoides | reverse complement strand
CCCCTGCCCATGGAGCCAATAGGCTCCCCCGCCCTCGCATCCCATAGAAGATTCCCTGCCCTCCCCATCCTGTTAGGGTCCTATCCTGTCCTTCTCAACACTGAGCACTTATGTGTGGACTCAAGGCAATCTCTTGAGTGGCTTCTCCCTCAAATCCTGGGCTGTCCCTGAAGGCCTCTGGATCCTTACTGGTAAGTCTTTGTTGAAGAGGAGAGGGGTATGTGTGTTGGGGAGGGAGTGAAGTTATCAGAGTAGAGGTGAAACTTGCTCTCCAGCTCCTACTCAGACCATGGGTGAGCCCTCACCCTCAAAGCCCAGCCAGTGACCTCTATACCTAGTGTCACAACTCTTGTGAGCTGTGATAGTCATGTCAAGCCTGCAGCCCTTTTTGCTTTTGAAGGCTTAGGGGCACCCCAAACGAATTCTTGTGCAGGGATAAATGCTCCTAAGTGCCTGTGTGCTCAGACCCCTGCTTGGTGGCAGGAATGGAGAAGGCCAGCCACTCTGAGGCATTCATTGCTTTGTTAATTCCTAGATGAACAAAGCATGTCCTGTGTAGTCTGTGAGCCTCAAGTTAGAGCTGTGGTTCTCTTGCCAAGGGGGGGTGTGGGGGGGCTCAGGCTGTGATCCTCTGGGGATCTAAGGACCCATTCTCAGGGGGTGCACATCAGGCTTCCCACATTCTAGATATTTACAGGATGAATTGTAACCATAGCAAAATGAGTTTTTTAAAGTGGCAAAAAAAAAAAAAAAAGATTTTAATGGTTGGAGGTCCCTCTAACATGAGGAAGTCGTTGTTTGAGAACTGGGAACTAGAGGGTCAATGGGGGTGGTGATGGTGTGGGTCTGAAGGCCTTCCTTGTTGCTACACTGAGGGCAGAGTAAAGGGAGATGGACCTTTATGGCCCACTTGCTCTAGGAATGGGAAACTGAGGCTCAGGCATCAAGGTCTTACTCAAGGTCACAGCATGGGGACTTGTTACCCCTTTCTCTTTTCCTGTGATCTTTAGTCACCTGTAAGCTGCTGCCTCTCCAGGCCCATCTCTCCCTCCTTCCATCCTTCCTGGTCCTGCCATAGTCCTCAGGTTCCTCTGCCTCCTTCTGTCAGGAGGATGCTCTGATATTTGAGGGGAGGGGCTGCTTTGCCAGACCCCAGCTTTACCTCACTGCAGCCCTTCAGTCTAGACACAGGAAGCTATGGTTGCTTGAGACAACAGTGGGCAGTGGGGCTGACTGGCTTAAAGACTGTGACCTCACTGCTCCTTCCTTGAAGTAAAAGGGGGTTGGGTCAAGCTGAGTCTTAGTATGAACCTGGGGCAGGTAGAGAAAGCCTGTTTAGAGGCCTCCTTACCTGTTTCTGTAGAGAAGCTCCCGCCCTGAGCCAGGCCCAGGTCACTGAATCCCAGCCATCCTGGCCCAGAATCCCCTGTGGGCTCTCCCCTCCTCCTTAGCACTCTTCCTATATCTGCTCTCCACTCTGACCTCCAAGTCCTGCCAGTTATGGCTGTGTCAGAGTGGTAGTTCTGGAACTTTCCTATGCTAATTTACTCTGAGCCAGGCCTGATGTTGGCAGGACATGGGAAAGACATGCCAGATAGGGTAACGGCCATCTCTTCCAGGAAGGCCTTCTGTGGTGATTTCCTTGGAGCCCATATTCTGAGGCATCACAATCTCCTCCCCAGGTTCTCGTTTGTCTGCCTGTCAGCTGCTATGTATGTACAGAGTCTGTTCAGATATTCACCAAGGCATTCAGGTCTCTCTTCTTGTGTCCCTGTGCGTTTTTTCCTGGGCTATCTTCTTTGTTGAGAGAGTCCTGACGTAGAGACTCCTTGCCTTCCTCACAGGAACCTGTGCCCACCTAAGTACTTTTAGTTTGGGGGAGAACCTAGGCCCAGAGTGATCAGTTTTCCTGATATACCAGCATTGGATTTCTGATCATGCCTTGGACAAGTGTTCCTATCTGATCTTATCACCCTATTGTCAGTGCCAGGGGTTGGCCCTTTCTGGGGACTTTGTGGAATAACTGTATCCAAGGCTCATATCCCAAAGACTCAACTGGAGTAGTAGCAGGCCTGCAGAGCTGGACCCCATGTGTGTGTACTGTGCAGCCCTCCTCCCTGGACAGGCCATGGAGTGCCTAATGGGGGACTACGGCTGCAGGAGGGACTCTGAGAGCAAGGACGTATGGGAGAGGCAGCTCTCCTTTCCAGAATGTATACAATAGCATCTGGCCCAAGTCTGACCCATGAAGAATGATGGCTGCTCCTGAGTCTCCTTTCAGGTAGGAGGACAAGCACCTTCCTATCAGGTGTGCCCCAGTTTACACCTTACAGCCCTGTACCTACCACACAGGAGCCCAGATAAGGCTGGACCTCTAATCCCCTCACGAATAGCCTGAGCTGAAGCTGCATATCTGCAGTGCTGCTAGGCCTGCTGAGGTAGTATGAGGTCCAGGACATTACCTGATGCTTGAGGGTAGACCAGCTTTTCCCAATTGACAAGAAATCCAAGGCCTGGGGGGTTGGTTAGGGGAGAATCAGGCCAGCCCCAGGACTGGACAGCTTCTACATCCCCATTGTCTCATAAGGTCTGAGATTTCTGTTTAAGAACAAGCCTTAAGTGCTTTACAACACTTACCTGCAAAATCCTGGCTTCATCAATGCAATGTTGCTGCCTCTTCCCAAGGAAGCAAGAGGCCAAAGTATGTGCCCTATATTATATAAGCAAGGCGTTCATGTGTATTCCGTGGGAAACCTGTCTACACGTGGTTTATGCAAATGCTCAGCACATACATTGGGTTACTGTCTCCCTCAAGCTTGTCCATCTTACAGGTTGGCCAAAGTGGATGGAACATTGACAGTAGGTGGGACAGGGGCAGAGTGGCTTATTCGAAAGATAAAGGGAGGTGACTCACTGTGTCTCCAGTCTAGGTCAACTCCTGCAGGAAACCTCAAAGTCCAGATGGAGTGGCATGAGCCCATTGGCCCAAAGGGTACGTCCTGGATGCTTAAATGTGACAAGGTCCAGAGTACCTTATAGCAAGGAATTGTTACAGTAGGCTAGGGCTAGAACAGTTTCAGCCATTGTGGTTTTTTTTTTTGAGGAGAGAGGAGAGATTTTTGTTGTCTTAGAGACAAAATTTCTTGACTGCAGAGCCACAAGAGTGGGCTCCATTTTCTTCCCATCACTGCCTTGAATTTAAAATGGTCTAACCCCAGCCAATGGCTCTTGTGTGCCTGTCTTTTGGGCTACCTCATTGGGAAAGCAGATTTGTAAGGGTCTCTCACTTGACTAGCTGCCTGCCTGCAGCTGTAGGACCTGGTTTTGGGACTGTGGAGGCTCCCGGGAACTTCTGTATTGCCCATAACTGCATGGAGGCACTGGGACTGAGGAATCAAGTGCTCCTGTGAGACCTGGGTGTCCTCTTCACTAGAGCGATATTCCTGTGGATGTGTGAAGGTCTCTATTTTCTCTTTTCTGTGTCTGTTTTTTGTTTTGTTTTGGTTTTAGACAGTCACTCCCCAATGGTAGCTCCTGTTGGCCTTTCACTCAGCCATCCTGCCTGAGCCTCCCAATGTTCAGGATCTCAAGAGTGAACCCCAGGCTAGTGCTGATTCACTGATGGCATAACTTCCCTAAGCAGTTTCTAGGTCAGCATGGCAAGTGAAGTTAGTGTGTTGGAAAAGCCTGTCACTTGTGCTTATACTCCTAGTGTTGGCACCGAGGAGAGTCTCTGACACTGGCCACAACAGCTGCGGCACTCAAGGGAAGCCTCTCCTGTCCTCTTGTAGCAAGCCATGACTGTCATTGGTCTCTATCTGCAAGCCGCAGCTTTCCCCACCTCACCTTGAAAGCCTGTGCTGAGGCTCCACATGTGAACTTGCCGTCTTTAAGCTGGAAAGGAAGAGTCACTGAAGGCTGCCCATTGCAGGAACGGCACAGCAGCCTGTATGTGGATGGGCTTGGGAATCTGTGTGCTCAGTGTCTTTGGTCACCACACGATGCCAGCAGATGGGAGGAAGAGCCCCTCAAGCACAGAACACTCCAGGTTAGAGGACACTTCAGACCCCACCACTGGCTGTCTGTGGGATTTAAGGAAGGACAGGTAGAAGAAACTCTAGATTTCCTTGTTTGAGTTGTCTGTTTAAAGTCATGGAGAGGCTGGAGAGATGGCTCAGAAGAACAGTGGCTGATCGTTCAGAGGACCCAGGCTTAATCCTCAGCGCCTGTATAGTGGCTCACAATCATTTGTAACTCCAGTTCCAGGGCATCTGACTGTAGTATGACAGTCTTGGCTTTGTCATACGTTCTGCCTCTGAATGTTTGTGGTATGTTGATTGTGGTTGCCCAGGTTCCTTGAAAATGCTTTCCTATGTGTGTATACATTACAGGCAGGGTGGAAATGTCAACCATGCCTTATTATGTTTGTGTCCTCTTTGCTCGTTTAGCCCCCTCAGCTTGGCATGCACACCTTTGCCATCTGAGGAATCTTTATTCAGAAATATCAGTATCAATCAATACCCCAAACCTTCCTATTTCTCCTCAGGTTGGCAAGATGGAAGAAATGGAGTCAACAAATTACAAGCTACCCAAGAGCTGAATGTTGCCTTGAAGTGTGTGTGTGTGTGTGTGTGTGTGTGTGTGTGTGTGCTGCCAGCTTTCAGGATGTCTTGTTCCAGATCCAGAAGCAACACAACTGCTGGTCACAGTGTCCTCCGGGTCTTTTCTGCTTACTGAGGGGAGCGGGGTGTTCTGGAGATAGCCTGCTAACTTGGTTTGCTGGCTTTCCAAATACATCTTTATGCTTGCCCCAACAACCTGTCCCTGGGTTTTTCTGATTTTGGACTTCTTTTCCATGGACTTGGCTTTGGCAACTGGGATAGTGTGTCTAGCCAGATGGCTCTGTGAGGGCTTTGNGGAGGAGGAGGAGGAGGAGGAGGAGGAGGAGGAGGAGGAGGAGGAGGACTACAAGGAGGAAGCCCACTATGGCCACATGGAGAAGGGGAGAAGGGAATGGAGGGAGAGAGAGAGAGCAAGAGGCAAGAAAGAGGCGGGACAAGCAGCCCCTTTTATAGTGGGCCAGGCCTACATGACTATTTCTGGTAACTGTGGGATGGAGTTTAGACAGAATGCTAACAACCATAGCACCTGGCTCTGACTCAGTACTCGGATCAATCAAAGGGGTCTGCAAGAAAGAGAGAGAGTGGGGACATAGGGGAAAGAGACTCGAAGAATAGAAACAAGACAGACTGATCAAGTCTCAAATCTCATTTATTGGAAGGCAAATATGGGTCTATATGCACTCCCTGGGGCGTGCAGCTGGAGATACTTAACCAGAGGTCCAGGATGTATAGGAGAAAACAAGATGATATCAGAGTGTGTTCAGCTGTGGTGAGCTTCTTGCAAAAACATCATGCTAGAAGAACAAGTCTCTTGTCAGGGTGGAAAAATACCACCTGTAAATAAATAGCCCGAGATGGCTGCAGAGATGGTAGCTGCTTTCTGCTAAGAGTTGGCTCCCAACATGGCTCCTCCCTCCCCTCTCTGACTCCTTATCTCCTCTAAGGCCAGGGTTGTTCTGTCAGCAAAGACCCTCCAACTCTCCCCTAATGACCCAGAAGGTCCCCTGGGAAGGCCCACGGCAAGGATCTCCATAAAAACCTACGTATCTCCCTGTCTACGTTGCCTAGAAGTTTGTGCCCCAGGAAACCTTTACTCCTGGAATGGCCTGTTAGGTGGTTTTGCTGCGCTCACTTAAAGAAAAGGTAAGAGGGTCTTTGAGTTTTTGCTAGCAACATAATTTTCAACATTTTGGATAGTATAAAGTATTGGGCACTGAGAGTGTCCACATATAAAATTCAATGACATGAAGTTTAATGTAGATTCGTGTTAAGAACAGCATCATACACTAAACCTCTTACACTCACCAGCACAAGGGTGACTGTTTCCCATCTGCCCTCTGGCCTGGGAGCAATGGCCCCACCACTTGCTCCTGTTCCTGCCCCCAACATTAGGTTTCTAATTGTCTTGTCTCCCACAACAAGGACTTCTAGAGAAGTATTTCACTGGAGTTTGAGAAAACTAGAAGGTCTCTGCTGCTAATTTTTTTTTTCATCTCCAGAAGGCTACCAGGTGGCTGGGGTTGGTCAAAGCAGCAGAATTCAACTAGAAGGTTCTGTAGTTGAACCTTCCGGAAGGTTCTGTAGTTGTTTCTGGGCAGTCCCCATGGATGACTGTCACACTTGACAGATAAAAATCCTATCTCCTGTGGACTGATAAGATGAACACACGGATAATAGAAAGGGCCTGGAATTGAGAGGTTGAGTCAGATCTGGGAGGAGTTCCAGAGTGGAAGTGTGTGATTAGAAAATTCTGTATGAAAAAAGTTTTTGTTTTTGCTTTTATTAAATCAGATTTTAAGTAGGAGTGTCGAAAGAGGCAGTCAGGAAGGCATGCAGTAGGAAGGCACTCTGGAGTCTCTCCAGTATTCACACTTACCGTTTTAGTGGTTCTGAAGTTACAGATGAAGAAGTTGCTGAAACCTTCTTCTCTCTCTTTGGCTAATGATATTATAGGGTAGTTATCTGTAAGGATGGGATTATAATCTGAAAATGTAAATGTAGGAGCTTCTAGGTTTGCATGATAGGTTAGGATGAGTCCTTTCTCTGTTAACTGGGTTGCTGGTAGTTCCTAGAAAACATCAAGTCTGCAGCTTGGAAGGGAGAAAGACCTTCTGGCGACCCTGAGTCCAGTGTAGCCCAGAGGAGAATTTGGGGGCATTCTCCTAGCTCTGCGCTGTTATGCTCTCTTCATAAAGTAACATGCACACAAGAGGCCAGTGTCTCTGTCCCTTCCTGCTGTAAAGTACCTGGGACTAGTTGACTTATAAAAAGCAGCAACTTCTTACAGGGCAGAAGCAGGATGCTTAAGACCAAAGTCTAAAGATGACCCACAATCATGCTGCATCTGGGTAACCCTCTCCCCGTTCTTAGACGGGATGGAGGGTGTGATCAGCCCTAAGCCAGTGGCATCCATTTCTACATACAGCCTTTCACCAGGTTTGTCATCCTGGGTCCCTCACAAGCAAGGACTGCTAACACTAAGGATCCAGCCACAGCCTCCAAGGACACATGACAGGACAAGCGATTGTGTTTCCCAGAAGACATGGGCAAGGGAGTCCTGAAGAGCCACTAAGCTGCCATCAGCAGATCCATTAAGCTGCCATCAGCACAATAGACAAGAAAGCTGAGTGTTTCCAAGAGAAAGAAATAGTCAGCAGAGGGGACAGACCACAGTGCCACACAACTTCCTGGAAGAACTTATCTGCCTAAGTTATCCCAACACACACATACACACACACACACACACACACACACACACACTCACTACTGATGGTAAAGTTTGGTTGCATGTATCACTGAACCATGTTGCTTGAAGAAGCCAAGAACAGTGGTCACCCTTAGGGAATGGAGGGAAGGCTCTGGGAGGTGAGGAAGGGGAAGGGAAGAGGAGAGTACAGCAAGCAGCCTCCTGGGACTTGGAGCTTATGGCTTTATAAAAGCATTTCCAGATGTTTGTGTATAATTTGTATACATGTACCTATGTTTCTGCATGTACAATTATGTCTCTATTAAAAACTCAAGGGGCTGGAGACAGCTCAGCAATTAAAAGCTGAACAGAGTTGTTCTTGCCTAGGACCAAGGTTGTTTCCCAGCGCTTACATCAGACAGCTTATGATGGCCTATAACCACAGCTCCAAGAGGTCCATTCCTCTTCTGATCTTTGCTGGCAACAGCATCCCCCCCCCCCACACACACACACGCACACGCACACGCACACATACATAATTACACATACAACAAATAGGGAGAATTTAACACTATTCCCCTCTCTGTGTCCATTTAAAAAAAAATGAAAGTTTTTTTTTTGAATGTTTTGTTTTTGATGCAGGAAACATAGGTGCAGCCACCCAGCTGGTTCTGGGCCCTTGACAGAAAATGGGAAATTCCTTGTCAAAAGCAAAACAAGGGGTTGGAGAGGTGGCCCCATAGGGAAGAGCATTTACTGCCCTTCAGAAGACACGGGTTTGGTTCCCCGAATCACACGGTGCTTCCCAATTGTCTGTGGGCACTCAGTAAGTGCACATGTGTGCACATGGGCAAAACACTCTGCCCATGTACACAAAAATAAATCTAAAGCATTAAAAACAAAAAAAATTAAAAAAAAAAAAAACTTTGTTCACCAAGTGGCATCATTAAAAAAGGGCCAATGGGAGATTAAAAAACAAAAAAAACATGGCTTTTAAGGAATATAATCCACAAAGACCTTAGAACTAGAAGTATGGAAAGTATTCAAAAAACAGCCTGATTTCTAATGGGAAAGCCAGGTGTGGTAGTGCAGGCCTGGAATCCTCCCATGCAGGAAATGGCGATTGAAAGACTCTGGCCTTGAGGCCAGCCTACTCTACAGAGTGAGTTCCTGTCTTAAAACAAGATGGAAAAAAGTGTGTATTTGTGTATGTTCATGTATGTGTGTGTATGTTTGTGTGTGTTCTTGTGTTTGTGTGTGTCTGTGTGTATATGTATACATGTTTGTATGTGGTATGTTTGGGTGTCCGTGAATGTATGTGTGTATGTGGGCTTGTGCTTGTGTTTGTGTGTGTATATGTGCATGTTTGTGTGTAGTGTGTTTGTATGTGTAATTGCATATATATGTGCGTGTTTCTTTGTGTATGCTTGTGTTTGTGTGTGTCTGTGTTCATGTTTAAATATGGTGTGTTTATGTGTGCATTTATGTGTTTGTATGTGCATGCATGTTTGTACATATGTGTGTGTATATGTGTGTGTTAGGTGCTAGGTTAACAGCCTCTGTCAAGCCTACAGACCACTTATGCACACCCCCACCCACCCACTCACCAAGGGGTTGGAGTCTTGCAGCTAATTGTGGCCTGAGTTACATAGTGTTGGGAGAATTTGCTTTTTGTGTTGAAGTGCCCTCTTGTGTCCATATTTGGAACTACAAGCACAGCAGTATTTTGTGTTGGACAATAGTGCAGGTTGGTTGGCTGAGGTGAGGCTGTTCTAAAGGCTGATCAGGTTTGTCCTCAGACTGAAATGGTTGCAAGGGTAGCTGTGTTCTTTGGAATACCTATTTCTACCCAGTGAGCAGAGATTTCAGCATCATTGCAAAATGATACGTATGTTTCTCTGAGAAGTTTCTCAGCTCACACAGAACCCCTACCTGTGCTTTCTTCCCTGTCTGGAAACCATACTGTGAACGTGACCTCACTTCTCAGACCACAGGGACAGGAACTCAGAAAATCCACTCTAACCAAGGTTCTTTCCCTGGAAATTTGGAAGAAGAGAAATTACAGAGACAGTCACCAGCTAGCTGCATCTGCAACGAACCACACAGAGCAGTGGAGTAGCCCCAGTCTGCACTGAACGTGGGATGAGTTGGGAAGAAAGATGATCCTCTGAGAAGAAAGGCGACAAAGGTTCCCAGAGAAGCCAGAGTGCAGAGAGAACCCTTTCTGCCTTCTCATTGCTGGTCAGCCATGGGGTGTGGCAGTGAACAGCTTGTGGGGCCCGAGAGGCTCATGGTAGTTGATCTTCACTGTCAACCTGATTGGATTGAAGTCACCTAGGAGACACTTTTCTCATATGTGTGTGTGTGTGCGCGCCTATGTACATGCGAGCACAAGTTTCTTTCTTTCTTTCTTTCTTTCTTTCTTTCTTTCTTTCTTTCTTTCTGTTTTTTGAGACAGGGTTTCTCTGTGTAGCCTTGGCTGTCCTGGAACTCACTCTGTACACCAGGCTGGCCTCAAACTCAGAAATCCACCTGCCTCTCCCTCCCAAATACTGGAATTAAAGGCATGCGCCACCACTGCCTGGCCTTGCGTGCAAATTTGTCTAAGGAGGGAGACAAGCCCTGAACGTGGTGATGTCATCCTCTTACTGCCTGGATCTCACGCTGAATAAACAGTAGAAAGAAGAGAACCCTGAGCTGAGCACTGGTGTTTGTTAATCTGCTTCCTGACTGTGGGTGCCATGTGACCAGCAGCCTCATGCTCCCACCACCAATGCCAGCCCAAGCTGTGAGGGGCTGCCCTTGCCTTATGGACCAAGCTAAACCCTTCCTTCCTTCCTTCCTTCCTTCCTTCCTTCCTTCCTTCCTTCCTTCCTTAACTTCCCGTTGTCAGACATCTTGTTATAGCAATGAGAAAAGTAATGAGTGTGGCTCCTCAACTGTATTAACTATGTACGTGTACGTCTCAGGCCACCAGAGCCCTACCAAAGCTCTTCTTGGTGGCCACTCTTCATTCCGCATTCATTCATTCGTTCGTTCATTCATTCAGTCAGAAAACACTGAGACTTTCTACGTGTAAAATGCTGCTCCAGACGTAGAGAAAAGAGCAGTGGAAGAGGTGAAATCTTTGCTGTCACATCCAAGAGAAGGTCATTAAACCAATAAACAATAACACAACCTACCAGATGGTGCCAGGGCTCTAAAGACAAGCCGAGGAAGAAGAATATGTTTGCTGCAGTGTGAGTTGCTGTGTTAATAGAGTCTGAGTCCGTTTGTGCTTCTGTAACAAAATACCTGGTTAATTCATAAGGAAGAGAAGTTGATTTCTCCACCTAGGGAGTCTGAAGTCCAAGTTGGAGCCCACTAACATTTAGTGCCTGAAGTCTGTACCTTAGAGGAGAAGAACACTGCCACCTCATGGTGGAAGGCAGAAATGCAGGGGAGTCCAACACCTCCATTGAGCCCTTTCAGAAAGCCACCTCACCCCATTCACCATAGAGGAGTCCTCCTGTCCCCATTGCCTATAGAAGGGCCCGTCTTTCAATGCCATCACAGTGGCAGCAGCTGTCTGACTCTTGGAGAGGACACATTCAAACAGCAGCTAAGGAAGTCAAGACGGCTTCTGGCCTTGAGTCACAACATGAAGGATCTACAGAGGCACAGGGAGTCATAGAGCATGATCAGGTAAAACATTCCATGGAGGGAACAGCAGGCCCAAAGACCCCGAGGGAAATGGGGTTAAAGGGCAGTAGCAAGTGTGACCAGGACGTAGAGTGAGACTCTGAGTGGCCAGGGAATTATGGTGGGTCACGACCATCATATACGGAATATGGGCACTCAAAAGGTTTAAACTGATGTCGTGCTCTGACCTACTTAGTTTTAAGAGAATAGCTAGGTCTTGAGTTGCAGGCTCATCCTGGGGTTTGGGGAGACCCATCTGGGACTCAGCCTGCCAATGCTCCCCTGGATTGCTGGGCATTTGTGCTGGATTGTGTGGGCCCAGGTCCTCACCTTCCTTTGGCTTATGCTTCCTGGAAAAATGGAACCTCAGACAGAACAGGCTGGTGTGGGTTCCTGCCACTCAAGTTGTTTTGTGAGTTTCCTCTTCTTTCCCCCGTGAGACTAAGAGTCAGGCCTTTGTGCTTATAGGGAGGGATCCCAGGGGAGGCTGAGGCAGGAGGAAGAGCTAGGGGGCTGCAGTTGCCTAGGCTGGAGGCTTATACCCAGTCAGGGATCAGTCATGGGACCTGCCCAGTGTCTGCTAGTTATACAATGGGAGCTGTCCTCAAACCCACAATTTCCACCCACCTCCCCCAAAGTATTGACTCTCAGGGTCATTAAAGCACAATGTCATTGTCACACTTTTGGGGGGATTTGCATATTGAAAAGTTGTGTTTTGCAAGTCTGGATTCAGGCAGAGGTGGTTGGGGAGGCCTCTGGCAACTCAAAGAGCTGCCTCTGTTCTGTGTAAAGGAAGGATAGAGGCACATTCTGTCCTGTGGGATGTGGGGACCTCTCAGAACCAGGTTTTCTGAATTTTGAAGAGAAGTCTTACAGGAAGAAACATTGTCAACCACAATAGGACTGGCAAGACAGCTCTGTTGGTAAAGTGCTTACATTATAAACACGAAGACTAAAACCCACATAAAAAAGCCAGCTGTGGCGATACACACTTGGCATCTCAGAGGTGGAGACAGGCAGGGATAGCCAACCTAGCTTCCTTGAAGAGTTTCAGGTTAATGAGAGACAAAGTGTGAAAAATAAAACAAAGCCAGGCAGTGAGGGCTCAAGCCTTTTATCCCAGCACTAGGGAGGCCAAGGCAAGTAGATCTGTGAGTTTGAGGCCAGTCTGGTCTATACAGAGCAAGTTCCAGGATGGCCAGGGTACACAGAGAAACCATGTCTTGAAAAACCAAAACCAGCCCACCAAACTAAAACAAGCAATCAAAATAAAAACAGGTGGATGGCACCTAAGAAACAATATCCAAAAGGTGTCCTCTAGCTACACACTATACACACACACACACACACACACACACGCACACACACAGACACACAGACACATACACACACGTCCCACAAGTACATTGTGGGTAGTTCAACCTCAGAGAAACATGACTTATATGTCACCAGACTGGGGCTCCCTGCCTTGGGAGAAAAGTCCTTCCTGTATATCCCCCTCCACACACTCTGGTGTTCCCTCAGGATGAGGCACCTCCCTCACCTTTGGACTAAGGAGACTGGCTTGTTGAAGACTCCCTTTGTGTCCCCTTTATCCTCAGGAATCATGTGGTGCTTTCAGTGGCTGGGGAGTATCTCAGGATGCTGTGGGGTTATTAGAACCCACATCTGATCTCTGTGTATTTGCTCATTCAGCTCCTATAACGGACAGTGCTCACACCAGCCATTTTGCATCAACTGTGACACTGAGCAGTCCCCAGAAGTGTGTGGAACAGCCTTGGCTGGGTACCAGCTGACCTGGAATAGTCAGTGGTGACCCATTTTCCCACTTTATTAACCTATAATGGAAACTTGTCATGGAAAGTGAATCCCAAGCCAGGAGCCCTCATTTGCACAAGAGTGGAACAGTCCCTGGCTGCACAGCCACCTGCCCTGATGCTCCCACTCCTTTCCCAATATCCTGTCACCTGCTGTCCCAGCTTTCCTGAGGGAAAGTGATACTTGGCTCCAGGAATACGTGGGGCCACCCTTTCCCAATGCCAACAGCTTGGATCCAAGGACGGGATTCAGGCAGGGAGCAGAGGTGTCCAAGGCGCTCTCCTTGGCTCTCTCTGTCCTGGCATCCTTTCCTCCCTCCATATTTCTTCCATCTTATTTTGTCACAGGGACCTCAGTGTTTTAGACTGCAGCAGCCACAAGGATGCCGCTTGATAAAGGGTCTCCTGGCTTAGTCTGGCTGGGCTGTGGTTCTGGTGATCAAGGTCTAGCTGTGATGGCTTCAGCAGCCCCAAGGCTCACAGATGTTCTGTGGATCTGCTGAGGTGGCTCTGCCCCCTGTGTTCTTACACCAGGCAAGGCAGGCACCCGTGAAGACAATTCCTGTATCCAACATCCCTTCAACGTCACTGCTGCTTTATTCTGACTGATGCTGTAGGACGCAGGCTGATCATAGCCAGAAGCCATCACACTCAGCATCTTAGCTTTAAATAAGGTGTGTGTGTGTGTGTGTGTGTGTGTGTGTGTGTGTGTGTGCTGGGGGTCTGAGGGCCAGAGAATAACCAGTAGGAATCAGTTCTCTCTACTACGGACTGTATCCTGGTGATCCAACTCAGGTCAGGCTTAATGGCAAAGAACTCTATCTGCCAAACCATGTTGCTAGTCAGTCAGTCAGTCAGTCAGTCAGCGTGCACATGTGTGTGCATGTATGTAAGGAAGTGGTAGAAAAAGGTAAAAGGGGAAATGCTATACTTAAATTTTAATTTTAAAAAAAGGGAAGAAAAGAGTTAAACGTCATAATGAGACCCACTACTTTGTATGTTAATATAAAAAAAAATAAAAGAAACTTAATTTTAAAAAGTATCCTAAGTAGCATATCAAATGATTGTCAGAGAGTGTATCTTTAACTTCTATGATGGCTGTACTTAGATCCTACAACAATGTGCCAGGCTTCGTTCCCTGTAACATTCTCACTGCAGTGAGGCCATGTCTACCTGTGGCTCTAGTTTGCACTATCCAATTGACTAGTGGCTCCCTGGGCATTTTTTTCTTGTACCTTTTAAGAAATGCTTATCTTGGTTTATTGCCCATTTTGTAAACATCTCCTTTTAATATTGTTTCTGAATTCTTTATTTCAAGATTTATTAACCACATTCAGATGTGTAGTTTGTAGGATTTCTTTTACTCTTTTTTAAAAGATTTATTTTATTTTATGTATATGAGTACACTGTAGCTGTACAAATGGTTGTGAGCCTTCATGTGGTTGTTAGTAATTGAATTTTTTTAGGACCCATGCTCGCCCTGGTCAACTCCCCTTTCTCTGCTCACTCCCTCCCAAAGATTTATTATAAATAAGTACACTGTAGCTGTCTTCAGTCGTGCCAGAAACGGGCGTCAGGTCTCATTACCGGTGTTTGTGGGCCACCATGTGGTTGCTTGCATTTGAACTCAGGACCTTAGGATGAGCAGTCAGTGCTCTACCCGCTGGGCCATTTCCCCAGCCCCTCCTTTACTCTTTTTAACAAGATATTTCTTTTACATGTTTAGGTGTATGTCTGTGCACCACATGTTTGCAGCACCCAGTGAGGCCAGAAGCGGGCATCAGATCCTCTGGTCAGGAATCATGAATGGTTATGAGTTGCTATGTGGGTGCTGAGAACTGGACACAGATCCCTTGGAAGAGCAGTCTGTGCTTGTAACCACTGAGCCATCTCTCCAGCATGCCTTTCTTTCTCTCTCTATTCAGGGTGGTGTGCGGAAGCATTTTTGTTTTGGTAAAATCTCTTTGCCCTTGTTTATCCTTTTGGCGTCTTGGTGAAAGTCCCTTGCCAATGACAACACTCTGTTCTCTAATTTGTGTTGTGTTGGGTGTGTATCTCGTAGTGCTGACACGGAAAAAAAAAGTGATCTAAGTTAAGAAATAAAAGAATAAAATTTCAGGTCTGTGGAGATGGCTCAGTGGGAAGAGTGCTTCTATATGTATGGAAGACTAGTTTAAATCTCCAGCACAAACATCAAAAACAATCAGAGCCGGGCGTGGTGGCGTGCGCCTTTAATCCCAGCATTCGGGAGGCAGAGGCAGGCGGATTTCTGAGTTCAAGGC
>LR752979.1:0-38012 GCA_902729485.2 Mus minutoides | reverse complement strand
ACTGGAAGCCAGAATAACCGATCAGAACTGATGAGTCATTTCACTGAGCCCCTTCTGGTCTCCACTCAGCT
The DNA here is from genome assembly GCA_902729485.2 of Mus minutoides. NCBI lineage: Eukaryota > Metazoa > Chordata > Mammalia > Rodentia > Muridae > Mus > Mus minutoides. The sequence goes on along the minus strand of LR752979.1, from coordinate 37,941 downwards.
CACGTTTAAGTCTGTCAGTCTGCTACCATCAATCAATTCATGCCTTCATGGTCTAGTGGATAGCCATTTTTACCCTAACTTGTTGACACACTTTCCACTTAATATAAATACAAAACATGAAAACATGCTACCCCTGGGACTATTATGCATGAATCTATTTACTTTTATAATTACATGTTATAAGGAACTACATAGATGAGACCATCAACAAAGTGGAGTGCTGGAGTGTGAATGGTAGAGGATTTCAGAGCAATGTCAGCTCAAGAAATGGAGTCGTCATTGCAGTGGAAGAGAAAAATAGAGGATATTCCATGAAAGAGATAAGGATTAGATTCTTTTTAGAGGAAACTTCAATTTAAATGTATTCTTAGATTAAGATGACACGTTATCAATTAAAGAAGATTTCATATGAAACATTATTTTAGGACATCCCCAGAGGTAGACATTAATATAATAAGTGCAAAAGATGGAGAAAATAACCACTAATCAGTTTGTAACATGGAAACCTAACATGCAGGAAGCCTTGAGGTCCATTCAGACCTTAGTAGCACAGACCTCTCATCTCTGCCCTTCAGAGGTAGAAGCAGGAGGATCAAATGTGCAAGGTCATCCTTGTCTACATATCAAGCTGAAGGCCAGCCTGAGATACATGAGACCACATCTCAAAAGAAAAAGTACAGGCTAATTGAAAACAGGATTACATGACCCTGGTTGATCATGAGTTTAACTCAAGTTCTTTGACATAGACACTCGAGTTTCCCACTCTACTGCTGCAGAACTTGAAATAGAAGAGATAATGTAATTCAGCACACAGGGTACACATGCAGACGCGTACTTATGGCTTCATTATCAATGTTTCTTTCATCAAGAACACCAGTGGTGCTCAACACCAGTCACACCGTGGTATATTTGTGGATCAGCTGTGCTGAGAAGACAGTACAGTGAGATCCTCTGCACTGCCCTTTAGCTTATGGGGAACCAAGATCTTTGCACAAGAGCGCTTACAGATAAACACTATGCTGCTATGCAGAGATATGCATAGATGCCAATGAGCCTCCCACCTAAGCTTGTAAGGGATGGGGTTATGGGTGGCACCATCACACTTACTCTATGTGGTGCTAGGCAACTGTGATTTTATGCATGCTAGGCAAGTCATCCCCCAGCTGAACTGAGTTCACAGCTCAGGAAGTTCGTATTTTAGGAGATTCTAAGTAACTATGTTTTCAGATGTCTTCCAATGGAAGGAGGAAAGCCTACTCTTAATTTTTTTAAGTTTTTTTTTTCTTTTCCTTTCCTTTCTCTAAACACTTCCATGTGTAGCACATACCCTCCTGTGCTCTTCTAAATTCATAGCCTCTCTTTCCTTAATTGGTGATGGTGATAGTGGTGGTAGTGGTGGTGGTGTGTGGATATGTGTGTGTGTGTGTGTGTGTGTGTGTGTGTGTGCACATGTGTATGTGTGTGTGTGTGTTTATTTCGAATACAATCTGCTTACTCTGTATGATGTTACTAGCATATATATGTTTTCAGTGCTGACCATTTGGATAAGTGATTGGTGTATAATTCTCCTGCTCTCAGCAATCCTTAGTTGACAGTTCTTTGTCTAGACTCGAAGCCTCTCCTTTCCTATGTTAGTACATCTGTTGGGGTTACTCTTGTTCAGGTGATCTTTAGGAATCCATATTAGTAACATTTCTTGGTCTTGGCTTCAGACACTTCTAGGTGACAGCTTAAAGACAACTTGGGCATGTATTAACAATTCAAAACTGCCACAGAGGGAGTGAGGATGGAGTTTAGGGGTGAAATACTTTGCTTGGTATGTGTCAGGGCATTGGGAGGAAGGGAAAGAAAGGAAAGAAAGAGAGAAGAAGAGAAGAGTTGAGGAAGACAGGGAATGAAGCACACAAGAAGGTAGGAATAGTAGAGAAGACAATGGGGATAGAAAGAAAATACTCAAAAGTTCTGGAGAAACTGTTAGTTTGTTGAACATATATAGGGTCGGGAGCACATGGAAGGTTCAAAGACAAAAGTGAGGTCATTACTCTGAAACAGTGAGGATTCTTATGAAATAAGACCTTTAAAGAGGAACTCCATCTTGAAGATCACTTGAAAGAATTGAAGGAATAGGTAAGTGTCCCACTGCCCAGAGCCAGTTATTGGATTAAATATTACAGGAGATGTGGAGCTTCAAAGTAGACATTTTAAAGTCACAAATCTAAGATTAATTGAAAGGTAGTTAAAATAAAAAACAATAGAGAGAGTCACCCACAAAGTTCCCAGGGAAAGGGTAGGATGGTGGCCTAGCATTGAGGGATGGTGGGGGAATGGAACCCTTGGGGGGGGAACTGAGGTCATGTTTATTCAGGTTTATTTCATACTGGTTGCTATGTAACCACTCTATGGGTGCTCTGTTGGGATGCCACCTCCTCTTCTGCCTGATAATAAAAATGTTTGCCCATTGATTTCTATTCACCTGGGCCATTGAAAGACAAAACACTTGTTCTTTCACACATTGGACATTTGCATATTTGAAGACAACTGTCAAGCCATCTCTGCCTTTCTAACCTTTCCTTCTCTGAGATGTTAAGCATAGGGATTTATGTGTCTCATGATTACTATGGTCACACAGTAAAAGCTAGTCCATTAGACCTATAATTTTGAAATACGCTTTAGAGTCTTAGCTATGAATTTAGATAGATTGAATTCTATACGCTCTATCATTTCACAGCATCCAGACTCCCAAACTTTTCAGTATGTCTTTATAAGTGCCACTACTCCAATTGCTATAATCACTGTCTGTGCCTTTTGATTCCAGGTTCCCCAGCTTTAAGTGTTGTAAAGAGAGCAGGATGGCATAGGCTAAAAAGAAGGACGTTCCAAGGAGCAGAACTGGTCAACAATGCAGAAGCTATCAGGGAGTAGGGCGGTGGGGGAGTGGGAGAGGGAAATAGAAAGTGACTGCATCCTTTTTTTTTTTAATCTTTTCTTCCAATTTTTATTAGATATTTTCTTCATTTACATTTCAAATGCTATCCTGAAAGTCCCCTATACCCTCCCCCGTCCCCCACCCTGCTCCCCTACCCACCCACTTCCACTTCTTGGCCCTGGTGTTCCCCTGTACTGGGGCATATAAAGTTTGCAAGACCAAGGAGCCTCTCTTCCCAATGATGGCCTACTAGGCCATCTTCTGCTACATATGCAGCTAAAAACATGAGCTCTGGAGGTACTGGTTAGTTCATATTGTTGTTCAACCTATAGGGTTTGGAGATCCCTTCAGCTCCTTGGGAACTTTCTCTAGCTCCTCCATAGGGAACCCTGTGATCCATCCAATAGCTGACTGTGAGTGTCCACTTCTATGTTTGCCAGGCATTGGCATAGCCTCACACGAGTCAGCTATATTAGGGCCCTTTTAGCAAAATCTTGCTGGCATATGGAATAGTGTCTGCATTTGGTGGCTGATTATGGGATGGATGTGACTGTGCATCCTTAAGCTTAACTAAAAGAGGACTATGAGTATCTTAGAAGAAATGCAATCTCAATAGCAATTTAAACTGAGGGTGGCCCTGCCTTCTGACATTACAACTCATTGAGATAAAACGTGACTCAGTAGAGACATGGAAAACTGCATTACCTTGAATTTAAAAAATCAAAAGAAAAATAAAACGTGTAGAACCTGCATTATAGCACCTAGAAACAATTTCTGCTGACTTTACTGATTTTATGTCAGCAGTAGCAATTCCTTTGTGGATCTGTCTATACTTTTACAATATTTGCTCAGCTATCATGAGGCTCCTAACAGCTACGTAAAATTTTACAAATGAGAAAGCTAATTCTGAAAAGCTGTGCTTAAGCATCCACTAGAACCAACTGTAACAAACGTGTACATTCCCCTTGTTTTCATCAAGCCAAGACTTTGTCATGATTGGCTCAGAGTTGCATATTAATAATCTTCTAACCCACCTGTATGGAGTCAGACTTCAAAGCCTTTTCTGTATGAGGGTACATTCTAAGTAAATATCTGCTAAGTGCAGTCATAGATGGAGTTTTGACCGTAATGTTGAATATAAGCCAAATGCCTTCAAGTAACAGTAATAATCCAAGAATCTCATAGCCTGGCATAATAAAATTAGCAGTTGAAAATTATGTAAAAAATTATACATCCTTTAAATAAGTAAGATAGGCAGAGAATTGTGTACCTTCCATGTGCCAAGTGTCAGCCTTTTCTCAGTTACTTTCCACGGCTCCTTAAGCGTTATTTTTAACTTATTTTTCAAATGAGCAAGCTGAGACTTTTCCTAACTTACTGACAAAATGGGTAAGGGCATCAGGATCTGATTTACTTCTGAAACCCAAGCACTAAATAATTCTGTATTAAATTATTTCCCATTACCTATGTAAAACAAGTACAACTGAAAGCCTAGGGCACTCTCCATGAGAAACATGATCATCCTGCACACACACAGTTATTATCAAGCGCCACCAGTTCTGTCGCCAGTTCTTCATATGCCTTGTCACCTCCAGGTCCCCAAGATCACATTTCCCCATATTACAGTGCCCAGAAACTGAGAGTTTCGCTTGTGCACCTGCTCAGAGTCGAGGCTTAGAAATAGAGTCCTCACCAGTATCCTCTCACGTGCAGGAGCTCTTTCTTCTGCATCTTTCCTGTGTTTAAACCGGTAATGTGGGGACACTCGCATGTGCAGGAGCCCTCTCTTACTCAATGCTGACACATCACTCCACAATATTAGCATTTACTATAAATCTCCACGGTCTAGTCTCCCCAGGGACCTCAAGGCTGGGCCAAAATTCTTGCATCCATGCTTGGTTAACTTCTCATCGCTTTCTCCAGGGAGCTGCTTCTAATTATTTGCAGCCTGTGTGTGTCCTTGACTCTGGGTTTTCTTCGCTCACGTTAGGTGTAGATTTGTGCTGTATCCTCTAACAAGAGGGAGCTGCACTCCTCACACCTGTCTCGCTCACCTTCTCTTCTCTACCTGCTCTTTCTTCCTCTACTTCTTGGTCTCAGGAAAAAAAGGTGTTTGTGTCTACCCTATGGGTACTTGCCCTTACCCAAAGTTATTTCTAACCCTTCTTTCTTAATGATTTGGCTCTTTTTTTTTTTTTTGAAGGTGTTGTTTAATAACTGAGCCTTTCCTTGTCTGTTGTTTAATGGCTAATTCTCTGTGGCACTCCACTCCTACCTGTGAAGAACCTCAAAGTCTTCCTATTAAAGATTAAATTAAAAATAAATTGTTCTCACGTCTCTTCTGCCCCTACTGTATTACCCTGGAGTGGAAACTGATAGAGACACCAAGTAAAGAAAAGGCTATCCTTTCAATCATTTGCTGCAGCACTAATGTCTCAACTCTGCTTTAGTGCCTCTCATTATGCTTCCATCCAAAATATATTTACAATAACATTTTGGGGCTTACAAAAATCAGCTTATGGAGACGGGTTTAGCAGGTAAAGGGCCTGCTCTCAAGCCTGACTGAGTTGTGTCCCTGGGATGCACACACAATATAAATGAACAGATAGATGATAGGCAGACAGACAGAGAGATAGACAGATAAATAGACAGATTTTTAAAATATACTTTTAAAAATTAGAAAAATGAGTTTGTAAATGAATACCAAACTTTTTTTAATTTTTAAAAGGTATTTTTAAGCTTTAAAAGTTATTTCTTTTGTTTTTGGAAGCAGTAATGTAATTACATCAGTTCTATCTTCCCTTTCTTCACACAAAACCATCCCATTTACCTGCCCTTGCTATTTTGTGACCACATTCCTGGTCACATTGCATTAATCTTTATTTAATAATGCTTTTAACACTACTAGACCCTTTGAGAACAAAAAACTCAACAAGAAAATCTTGTCTTCTTTGCCAATACTAGAGCACAGTACAAACACAATCAAATCTGACTGAATTTCCTAATTTTGTCAAACATAAGCTAATTCAGATAATGAACTTTTTAAAACTTCAGTCACTTTACACTCCTTTATTTTTAAATACCAAATCCGTAATGCTTAACTTTGAACTCATTCAAGCCTAGAAGTATCCACCTTACTATGTTTAAAAATAATGTAGTTAAAGAAGGAATAAGAAAAATATAAACAAGTAAGCACATAGGTAAACTTAGGAAGTTTATCTTCAAAATTCTGTTTGATAAAACAGAAAGGATAAAATTGGCATGTAATAAGAGATAGGAAATTTGGAAAACCTAATGAAGAAAACTTGGTTGCTCATTTCTGCCCCATTTACTTTATCCATTTATCGGTTGGTGGGCATCTAGGTTGACTTTAAAGTTAACCAAGACTTTGTTATACAACCATTGCAATGATCTCAGGGATGAATTTAAATATTTTTTGATTATAAAAAATAAACAAATATTCTGACTGAGCCAAGGAGATTGGCGTGGGAGTAAATGGGAAGAAGGAGTCATTTAAGATACTTAGAGGCTGAGCCATCCAGATGGCTCATACAGGTACTTGCCCCCAAGACTGCCAGAATCCCACATGGCGGGGGGGGGGGGAGTTGACCCCAGGAGCTTGCCTAAAACCCCTACCGCTGTTTACCCACCACATACACACGAATGATAATAATGGTAATACTAATAAGAGGTTATAATTTTTAAACTTTTCAAGAAAAATAAGGCCAAAAATAAAGACAGCTTTCCTTTTAACTCAACCCAAAAAGCAACGAGGAGTTGCTTATTAATAATCTTCTAACCATGCTAACCACAGAATGATTCAACTGTATTCTGTCCCACAGCATTGGTGGTTTTTTTATGCATAAGGTTATGAGAAATTATCCATTGATTTAAGTCAGAGAGAGAGAGAGAGAGAGAGAGAGAGAGAGAGAGAGAGAAATCAACATGAACTGACTTCATTGGAGACAGATACTGAAGATAGTAATATGCCAAGGGAATCTGCATGTCCTTGTCTCCAAGTGTCAGATACCAATGTGAAGCAAGAACAGCTTCACAGACTCACTGAATCACCAAGTTTGAAGTTTCCACCAGATGAAAATGCCTCCCTTCACAAATATACGACACTGTAATTTCAGTATAGCATTGAAATCGTCTTCTCTGCACAGTCCCTCTGTGGGGGATCCTGTTTGTGTTTTCAGTGACATGTTTTCATCATAATGTAGAGATGATGATTTGTGTGAGCCACATCAGTTTTAAAACTGTTTAATTATTTCCTTAATGGCACTATCACATTATTTTTTATTTTTATTAGAGGTTGGAAGTTGATATTTTGCTCTTAAATTTATTCAGAACAATCTAAGCTTCGCTTAAGAAGACTCTTGGGGTACAACTTGAACTGGATAATTTAGAAAATTTTCAAAACACTAAAAACATACAAATGTACATTGTTTAAAATTGAAAGAAAAACGAATCAAGCATTTGATTTTCCCTGTGGGAAATAACTTTAATTTTTATGAGAAAAGGCTGTTGCTGGTTTGCTTCAGGGAAAGGTTTTAACAAGATTTTTCTAAAAAGAGACGCATTGTAAGACAGGAAGTTGGACCATAATCAGTAAGCTGGCAAGGTCAGATTGAGCTCCGTAATCAGCTAGGTCTTTGTTTAAAGCTACTTATGAATACATTTCCTTTTTCATGTCAGGAAGAGTCAGAGCCTGAGAGTCTTTTGGCAGCTGTAGATACAATCTTTCTTTTCAGTAAAGAATTATCACATGGCATAAAAATCCTACTTTTTCTTTTTCAAGTGAGAACTTTTGTCCCCAGAAGCAGTGAGGTGTAATGCCACACCAAGGAAGATTGTATCTGCATTGTGATTTTCTTTTTTTACTTATGTGTTTAATCTTTCCCCGAATTCCTTGGTTAAAGAAGAAAAGGATTAGGGTGATTTATTTGTAGAACAAGCTGTGTCACTGCATGTACACTGGCCTTAACGACGAAAAGCCATGAATACTTTAAGGGAGGAGACTGCAAACTTTTTCTCAAAAACTCTACATGGAAATGTGCTTGGGGGTTGAGGAGATGACTCTGGTGTACGAGTGCTTGTTGCTGTTACAGAAGACCTGGTCTCTATTCTCAACACTGATGGGATCTTATCTTAATCAGAATAACTACCATCAAAGGTAAAAGCAATGTTAGTATGCTTGTGGTGGGGTGAAAGGAGCAACTCTGCTCACTGCTGATAGAAGTTAAACTTGAGCTTTCACTGTGGACCTCACTATGAAGAATACCCAGAAAACAAAAAGTAGGACCACCACATTACCCAGCTATACCACTCCTAAATATATCCCAAAACACATTAAACACATCTTTCACGTCTGTGTTTATTTCTACTCTATCAATAGTAGATAAGAAATGAAAGCAGTCTAAATGCCCACCAATAGATGAAATAATAATGAGAATATGGTATATATGCACAATGTCATGTTTTTCATCCATAAAAAATTAAATCATGGGATTTGTAAAGGAAATGAATGAAAATTATATTTATCTTTGAGAAAAAAAAAACCGCTAATAATCAGAATGGCAACATGCTTTCTCTGACAAATTAATCCTACAGCTTAATCTTTATTGAAAATGTGTGAATGTTCTATATGTGAAAGAGTGTAAGTATTCTATATGTGAAAGAATGTATGTCATAAAGCTAGAAGGGGGACATGAGAGCAGAAAAGCATCTTAAAGGACAAGGACAGGGGAGGGGGGAAGAGGACAGAGAGTGTGTGACATGAAAGCAGAAAAGAAGCATTGTAGGGAGAAAAGGGACCAGTAGGAAGGAGAGAAGGAGATGGGAAAGAGGAGTCAGGAGAGGAGCAACAGGGAAGATGAAGGCATGAAATCACCATAATGAAGCACCTTATTTTGCATGCGAATTTAAAACAACTAATTTGGAGGGTGGGAGAGTATCATCTATTATTCCCTGTGATTTCTTATTCTCTGTCACTTCAGTGGCTATAAAAATAAAATTATAATCAAATTCAGTGCAAATGGGAAATGTTTTCTTTCTTTGTTTATTTGCTTTGTTTTGTTTTATTATTGTTATTATTATTGAGATTGAAATTTAGTTATATTTCTCTCTTTCCTTTTCTTCCTTCCAAAGCTTCTCATATATCCCTTCTCTATCGTTCAAATTCTTTTTCATTCTTATTTATGCATAAATATGTTTGAACGTACAGATATGATCCTAAATATAACCTGTTGAGTTTAAGAATACAACAGTAGAGATGTCAAACTGAATGGAGGAAAAGCCCATGAGCCCTCAACTCTGCACAAAGAACTGCTGTCAACTGATAAAGGCTGGACACATGAGAGGTGGTCCTTCCCAGGAAAAAGCACACCAATTAGTTCTCCAGTATCGGATGGTCAACCCTGAAAGTGCACATACAAGTAACACTTGCCACTTTTATAGGATGGTGTATTTAACTATCCAACCAATACCCACAGAGCCCTGTGCTGTGGTGCTGTGTTGACATGAGTTTGGTGCAACGAATGACAAGCTCAGTTTCTGTGCCCTAGGTGTGGTTAAAGGAGATGTCATAGGTTTGGGCAGTAAAAGATGACCAAACAGATAATGTTTTTTGTTTTCTTCCAATATGTTGTTTTTTTTATACAAGATACACATATGACCTGTAACTTCCTAGCTCAACTAGGAAAAGGGAGTTACTGTGAACTTGTTCTCATCCAACAACTCCCACCTCAAGGTACAGAGTCAGTGCTCTTTTGCTATGTTTTTTTATTTAAGAAATAAATACAGAATACACGTGTCCTCTGTCATACATATTTTCTCTTTAAGGTTGGTAGGCCATGGGGTTTCAATCCCTCTAACATCCTGCACTAAGTATGAGAAGCAATTGCCCTGCTTCTTCTAGTCCTCAAGGGAGACAAGCTATATTAAGAGTATATTCTTAATCCACTCCTGCTTCTGAAGAATGTGTACACCTATAAGGAATGAGCATAACTGATTTATGTGTTCTCCCAGCCTGTCCATGGGTAATTATGCAGAGTTAAAATGGTTTTAAATTTTATATTTAGTGATTACAATTTGAATATGCATAAAGCAACATTTCTAATGAAGTTTGTTAACAACTCTGAACAGCTGGTTAAGTTATTGGATTTTTGAAGGTCTAAGAATTTTTTTCTTTTCTATGTGTATATATATACAGATGCAGTTCCATATATATGCATACATATTTATGTATGTGAGTTCAGATACATTTGTACAGTACACATGTAAAGGTCAGAGGACTTCAGGTGTGAGCCATCACCTTCACAGTGTTTGACACAGAGCTCCTTAGCTGTTAACCACAGCTGTCCCACAAACCTCCAAGGAGGCACCTTTGTCAGCCTCCCATTTTTCCCTAGCTGGGGTTACAGACTCACTACCACACCCACCTCTATATGGGTCCTGGGGGGATTCTAACCGAGGTCCCAACGCTTGTAGAGCAAGTGCTTTCTCCAATGAGCCACCCCTCCAGCCAAGGACTAAGCTTTTAATTAACTGTGTAGAATTATGAAGTTCATCTCATTCAAGAAGAAAACCCTCTAAATTATGAAAGTGAGAGTAGGAGCAAATTTACTTGAATACAGAAACTATTGGAACTCTAAATTTATAGACAGAAATATCAGCATTTTCAAACAGTAGGATTACTGAACTAGAATTTTATGGGACCAGAAATCTTTGTGAATGTTATACAATAACAATTGACAGTTCATTGTGACCTAATCAATGTGCATTTTGCTAGAAAATTGGATAGACTTTCAATATTAACTTTATAATGTGATTTCACTTTAAAGCTTTTCAAAATTCTTCCATTTTACTAACATCACATACTTGTAAATTATACAATGTGACCCTATAATTCTGGCATCAAAATAACATGGTGAAGTTATCAAACTATAAAATTATTTTAAACATGTTTTCAGGTTTTTTTTTACTTATTTACTTATTTATTTTATTTATTTATTATTTACTTAATTGTTTAAGACAATACCTTACTATTTGTTCCTGGTTGTCCTGGACCTGCTTTATAGACCAGGCTGTTCTTAAACATGGAGTGATCCCCTGCCTCTGTCTCTGCCTCTGCCTCTGCCTCTGCCTCTGCCTCTGCCTCTGCCTCTGCCTCTGCCTCTGCCTCTGCCTCTGCCTCTGCCTCTGCCTCTGCCTCTGCCTCTAGTGCTAGGATTAAAGTGTGTACCACCATACATCTTCTTTGAGATACGTCTAAGTCATGACCTTTATATCTAAAACACCATAGGCAGTAACCTTTTAAACAGACTAAGCTCAATAGATTTGCTCTTTAAATTTACTTCACTGTCAGAAAGAAACAAATGTGCTTCTAGTGTACATATATCTAATGCCTTATCATATGACTTGAGTCTAAGAACAACTATTATATGAAAGTAAGTGGATATTGATCAGAAGTTTGGGACTACCATTAAGGTTGAAGTGAAAAGACCATGAATTCTAGACTGTAGGTGAAAGTTTCTAATACATCCTGATGCAAAGGCAGACATCCAGTGGTGTGCCATATCCTCTGAGAGAACTCATGTTTTCTGCTGCATCCTTCCCCAGGATCTGTCACTGCGAAGGAGATGAAGAGAGCCCACTCATCACACCCTGTCGCTGCACGGGAACCTTGCGCTTTGTCCACCAGTCCTGTCTCCACCAATGGATCAAGAGCTCAGACACACGATGCTGTGAGCTCTGCAAGTATGACTTCATAATGGAGACCAAGCTCAAGCCCCTTCGGAAGGTAGGGGCAGACTAGGGGTGGGAGGGGGAACTTGCAAAGCAGGCTTGCTTTCAAACTTCATGTCCTTCTTTGATAAGACTCTGCCAAAACCACTGATGTTCATGGAGGATGCTAATTCTGTAAAGGACTCAATGGCTAAAATCCAGCCGTGTCTTTGCAGGTAAATCAGTTTGTTCTGATTCACATTGTGTGAGTTCTGGTTTATATGACATCCTCCCAAGATTTTGTAAATGTGCATATGTACAAAGATGCATAGAGAAACACATATTATGTATATATAAAAAGACATTTATAATTCAAGATCACTGAACAGCTGAGAACCATGAAAAGCGTCTTCTTTTGAGGTCAGTTCCACAGCTAGATGATAGGATCTACTAAATAGCATGAACTCACCTAACTTTTTGAAAGTTGACTATTGCAGAATAAGAGAACAATCTAGTCTATAAGATGTAACCTAGGTTATATTTAACTTCTTTTAATGCTTGGTCAGATGTTTTATATATCTATAGAAAGGGTTATAAATAAAAGCCACTATTTTCTATATTGTTCATCAAGATGCAAATGAAATATAAAATTGATCTTCAAATTCTTCATCTGTGTTAATTCTTCTCTAAAACATGATTGTAAGACTGTGCATCAAGTATAAAGTTAACATCTCAGAGTCACCAACAGACAACTTGTTAAGGACATCTGCAAGGACAATGACACAGATAATTCATTCTTAATCCCTTGGGTTTAACATTTTAACTTATTCATCTTTTTGCCTCCTAACTGCAGTCTTACATCTATGTATACAGATACCTCAATACCCAATGGGAGTGTGAGTGCTGCAATTTCAATAATGAATAAGCCCAGAGCTGCTTTTTCATTTAAATGAAATGCAGAACTAAAGCAGATAGAAAGAGCAATGCGTGGAAATAAACATGATGAGCTCCAGAATGAGAAGAGATAACCGTAAACATGACTATTCCACAAGGCGCCTAACGGGAGGCTAGCTATACAGCCATTATATGTCTTCATTCATTCTGTAAAGTATGAGGATGGAGAGTAACATGCCCTATTTTTGTGATACATGGGGTTTTTAATCTTTAAATGATTTATAGATTTCAAAACTATGTACAAATTACCTTTAGATAAATGGATTGATTTTTCATTTATTTATTTATTTATCTATTTATCTATTTATCTATCTATTTTTGAGATAACCTGAATGCCAAAAGGTGAATTTTTGGTTCTCTGAGTCCCAGCACAATCATTGCTGAAGGAGAGCATGACTAGGACTCCACTCTCTGCTTTATATGCTAAGCAGGCACTGTACAGGAAGAGTGAAATGGTGTACTTTGACTCTTTGAATTTCTCTTCTTGTCCCTCAGGGAATTAATTACAAGTTGTTTCATGGTATCTGCAGCCTTTCTTGCCCCCGTTCTATTCTCTACCTGCACAAAATTTTTATTTCAACTTAGTCAAACATAATACTTGAATTTGAAAGCAAGGACCTAGAAAAATAACATGTCCAAGTTGCCTCTTTTATATTAAACCTCCAGTACATATACATACACACTTGGGAGTGTGTAACATATTAAACATGATACTGGAGAAGAACTGAAAACCTATTCTCTCATAACTAGAGTAGTTTCATAAATACAATTTAAATCCTTTCTTACTATTTCATCATCAACTATTTACAACTAATCTGTTTGTAACCAGAAGAAGAAAATATAGCTCCTTATATCTATCATAGAGAATGTGTTGCTGAAACTCAAGAGGAACCTATCTATTTATTAATGTACTAGCATAATTTCTTTACAAATAAAAAACCAAAAGTATTATTTATTCTTTTGACCCTAAGTATAGACAAAGGATACATCCTACATATGTGATAGTATTATATATACAGGAAATGTTTACATCTAACATAGATGTGACTCTACAGCAGCCCGCATGTGTGTTTTTATTTAAGCCACCAAACTGGAAAATTAGTCATCAACATTTAACTATGTGATTATTTATTGTACAATTTCACACAGTAAATTTGGTTTGGATACCACAGTACCTGGATTGACTGTATTTTTATGGACAACAAAAGTGGGGCTAAGAAGGGAGTGGAGTGTTACTACTGCAATTCGCTTCCCAATTTTTACATTTCTTACCATCCTACACACACACACACACACNATTAGTCATCAACATTTAACTATGTGATTATTTATTGTACAATTTCACACAGTAAATTTGGTTTGGATACCACAGTACCTGGATTGACTGTATTTTTATGGACAACAAAAGTGGGGCTAAGAAGGGAGTGGAGTGTTACTACTGCAATTCGCTTCCCAATTTTTACATTTCTTACCATCCTACACACACACACACACACTTGGATCTTGAGGTCCCTACAGACACCACCTCTGTTTGCACAGCTGTGGCCTAGAAGGTGGATATGAATATCCAATCCCAATGTAAGGCAGGATTTGTAGGCATGAGTAATCAGTATGTCTTACCATCCTTCCAGGACAATGAAAACCTATGGAAAACACTTTAAATTCTCATTCTCCTTCCTTGTAAGAAGTGTATAGAAGTGTATAGGAGGCAGCAACTTCAACATCATCTTAGATTGTGGGGTGATTCAAAACAACATATGGAAGCATTTTAACCTGTTCTAAATGGTTTGTTCTGATGGCACTGAAATCCATCAACAGAATTCTTTTGGTAGTCTTTCAGTGTTCATAAAGAATGTCAGTTATAACCTCTGCTAAAAATATATTTGGAGTACATCCAATTAATTGCTCTCAACTAAGTAACTCATTATACTTTACAACATTCTAAATATCAAATGCATGAAACAATTAATTTAGCTAATGATTCTGGATATATACCATAAGCAGAGGTGAGAAAGGGTGGTTAGATGAAATGACATCTTAAAAGAAAGGGCCAGTCTTCACAGGGAGATGGAGCTTGGGGCTTAATCATCACTACAGATATCAGTACCATTGATTGTCCTTACTATATCAAAACCTACAGTTAGCAAATCTTCAAGTTAGCCTAATGTTTGCGAAAGAAAATCTTTGAAGTCAAAACAAAATCAATGGTTCGTTCCAGGGAAAGCTGATCTCTATCATCTTTAAGTAGTACCTCAGCAACTTTTATGACAATCAATAAAAGGTTCCCTTAACTTGCTGAGTTACCTTTAGTCAGGAGCAATATTCTCAAAGCTCAGGAACATCAAAAAAATCACAAATAAAAAATAAATCACAGTGAGGAATTAGTGAAATTTGGAAACATTCACACTGTTGATTAGGAAGCATAAACTAAACTTGCATTCTGAAGCTCAAGTCTGGGATGCCCAGTCTGAATCTACTTGGATAAGAAGCCAGGTGCTGATGTAAGGTGGGTTCACAAAGGCATCAAGTACTACTGACAACTTATGTCCTGCCCTCAAATATTTGTGCATATAAATACATGATAAATATAGTATATAAAATGTTCAAGTTCACCTATTTAATTACTTTTATCTCCTTTAACTAATTAAAGCCCATTTTACATAGGAAGAAAAGAGACACCTTTTCAAACTTAATACCACACACTCCAAAGATCCTGTACTCAGTGTAGGGTGAAGGATAGTCACCTGGCTCTTTGGTTCTCTTTAAGGATTATTACATGTGTTTTTCTTAGTTTGGAGGCACAGGTTATAAGATGGTTAGTGTGACCCTAAATGCCATAGCAAAACTGATATATATATATATATATATATATATATATATATATATATATATATATATATATATATACACACATATATAGTTTTTTACTTAAGCTCTGATTGAAATGTTTCAAAAGAAATCTTTCTAAAACAAGTTTTTCTAGAATCTTTATTTATTTATTTATTATTAGAGAATTTCTTCATTTACATTTCAAGTGTTATCCCATACGATAGAATCTTTCTTGTTAAACCTGGACAAAACACTTTACCTAGTATCCTTTTCCCAGAAATTCAGATGCATAATCATATACAGAGTAATTACTTTTCACCCAAATATTGAATTCAACAATTCAAATGGTTTGTTGCCTTCCCTGTGTTTTCTCCAGTCTTTTTTTCCAAGCCAATCACTTTCCTTGTGTTCCTTCCTCCTTGCTGTCATCAACTAACACCATTTCTCTATCCTCCAGATATCCTTAGCCAGCACTGCACATAGCTTTTTTTTTTATTATTATTTAAATAGTAACAGAGTCGGGGAGCTATACTACTGGGTTTACCAAAGGCTGTCTTCAGTTCTGGTGGTCTTTTCCATTTTTCTCTTTAACAGCAAGAGTTTTTATGTACATGGACAATAATACCTCATTCTGTATTTCATAGAGTTCCTTTCCCACTCAAAGCTATTGAAATTGCGGATAAGAAAGCCCTCGTCAGATGAAGCCGTCTTGCCCCTGAGCTGTTCTCTTGTCAATTAAGCTCAGATTGGGAGATTTGCTATTCCATTTCTTCACAAACACAGAAGGCTGCAGGCCAAGCACATCTGTCTCTGTTCTACCACAAACAGAACTTTCTCTGTACTTTGTGCAGTGATCATAAATCACAATGCACAAATGTTCTGTTTACTTGCACTTAGCTACAGACATCATTATACTAACCTGAGAGGAAATGTAAGGGGTTTGAAACACTGTGCTCCAGTTCACAACTGTCCCAATGTTAGAAGTGTTTTTCACAATGAATTGTTCACTGTCTACTGGTGACGATGACAAACACTACTCTCTTTGCTCTCCCACTGTGCCATTCCTAGAAAATGGGCCCAGCAGCTGTCTGTCTTAGGCAGGACATAATGACCAACATACTAAACACAAACTTTTTTTTAATATTTCAACTTGATAGAGTCATTAACTCTTCCATTGAACAAAGTGTTTTTCATTAGTTCTATTGCCTAAACACACAAGTAACCAATAACTACAATTGATATTTCAGTTAAAATAATATTTCAGTATGAGTCCACGACACTATCTATAATGCCTTCTGTCAGATGAGCATGAGATGGAAAACACAGGTGTCATGTTGGTTATTCTCTTAGATACCTGGGGTTAGTCACATAGGTTTTTTATCACTGTATCACTATTAAGAAACACTAGTCATCTAGAATCAGTATTGTATTGCTTCTCAGCCTTTTGACTAAGATCTAGTGTGTAGAATCAATATTGTAGAACAGTTTGGTTATAATAGAAATATTGTTTTCTGGTCAGTAAATTCCTTTTTATTTGTGTAATTTCCATATACATGTAGTCCTCTTTCTAGGTAGATATGAGTTCACACTACCAGTAAACCATGTCTTCATAATCATTCCAACAGGATCCCAGTGATGCTCAGCTTATAAATTCTCTCAGACTGCTATATACTAAGAATTTACTGTACACAAGGAAGGTTTAGTAATAAGCAAGACAAAACAGCCCCCTGATTATCCGAGCAGATAGAGAGGAGGGGAAAGGACAAAAAACTATAATGTGTTGCAGAGAAAATTGGTATATGGAGTTTAAAGCAAGCTGGCTGTCACAACAGCATCTTGTAAAACCATCTTAGTTAACTGAATATAGAAGAACAACTATAACCAGGTAACAACGTGGCTGTCTTATTCTCCTTTGCTCTTCATACTAACCTAGATGGTGTCTCT
Source organism: Mus minutoides (assembly GCA_902729485.2). NCBI lineage: Eukaryota > Metazoa > Chordata > Mammalia > Rodentia > Muridae > Mus > Mus minutoides. The sequence goes on along the minus strand of LR752979.1, from coordinate 20,561 downwards.
TAACAATTGGGCACCCAAGACACTAAGGGAAGAGAATTGAGGCTATTAGAAGGATTTTATAGAGATTTTCACAAACTATTTTTGAATAAGTAGCCACTAATTAAATAATATCAATTATTCAATTCTTCTTTATTACTGAATGTATCTGTATATTGATTTAGCTCTGTTTTTTTTTTCCTTAAAAACTAGCATCTGAAGATCACTGCTCACTTTCTAGGAAAGCTGTTAACCTCTGTTATTTTTCTAGGTACAGAAATAGTCATTTAACTCCATTATGTTTGCTGTTAAGATCGTCTATTATTTCAGCAAAGATCAAGGGCTTAAAAACACGGATTCTCTTATACATTGTATGTTCTGGTTTTTACTTTGAAGCATAGACCTTGGTTTCAGTGAGGGACTCAGTATCCCAGTGATGACACAGAAGTATAGGGCAATCAAGTTAGAGTGTGTATGGGTATGCGCATGAAGAGTGTCATGTTCCCTAACACACTGATCATAGTTGTTTTATGTAACTCACTGAAGAGCCACCATACCAACATACTGTAAGTTTGCTACTTTTATGAACTGTAATGTAACTAAGCCATCTTCTGCTACATATGCAGCTAGAAACACAAGCTCTGGGGGTACTGGTTAGTTCATATTGTTGTTCCACCTATACGGTTGCAGACCCCTTTAGATCCTTGGGTACTTTCTCTAGCTCCTCCATTGGGGACCCTGTGTTCTATCCAATAGCTGACTGTGAGCATCCACTTCTGTGTTTGCCAAGCACTGCCATAGCCTCACAAGAGACAGCTATATCAGGGTCCTTTCAGCAAAATCTTGCTGGCATATGCAATAGTGTCTGTGTTTGGTGGCTGATTATGGGATGGATCCCTGGGTGCAGCAGTCTCATCAAAATTTTGACCCATTCTTTAATATGTAAGTCACTGGATATCAGTGTGTTTTTAAAGAAAATATTTTAAATCTAATCAATTTTTCTTTTTAGACTAGAGAAAACCTATTTCTTTATTGACTTTTTGCAATTTGATGGGTCAAACCTGGAGCCATTTAGGTAAGGTAACCTACCATGAAACTACAAATTCCAGCCCTCAATTCTTTGAGATGGGGGTCTTGCTATGTAGCCGAGGCTAACCTCAAACTTACAGTTATGATATTAGAAGTATTGTTATGAGCCTCCACAACCATCCCAAGAGCAACACTTTCAGACAATGCCCTTAATTGATGATTTCTAACTCCATTTTACACATATCAATATGCTAGTGCAATAACATTAAAACAAGGGACTGAAATTATCATTTCAATAAGAAATTATTTTCTCACAAGCCAGTCTTGTCACTGTTTGCTATTTTTCTGTAAAGAGTATCATCTACTAGTTCCTTTCCTCTCCCCTTCCACACAGATATTCCACCTATAACTTCGTCTTTCCAAGCTTGTTACCTTACACAGAAATATTTACTCTGTTAGTTGAATGAAACAGCCACAGACTAAGTCTAGCCTGGAAAAATATATATAATAGTAGACTTTATTTTTTTTCATGATATTGTTAGAATAGTAAACTTTAAAAGGTGTAGAAATAAAAAGACAGAAGACTGGCTGGGCGTGGTGGCGCACGCCTTTAATCCCAGCACTCAGGAGGCAGAGGCAGGCATATTTCTGAGTTTGAGGCCAGCCTGGTCTACAAAATGAGTTCCAGGACAGCCAGAGCTACACAGAGAAACCCTGTCTCAGAAAAAAAGAAAAAAAAAAGACAGAAGATAGAGAGATGGTAAAAAATACATTTCTGGGACCCTTCCTCCTTCTTACTAGCAAAGTAATGAGGGCCCTGCAGAGAGATGCTACTGTTTTTTTCTACCGGAGGTTCTTATGCATGGAAACATGAAACACCTAATGTAATTACTTGCAGTACAAAATGCTTCTCTTATGAAGACCTCCTTTAAGCGGGGATTTTATTCCATAATTTAGCACCCAAGGAATGATAAATATTTTTAAATAAAGGAATAGCACTAATTAAGAAGAACTAGTTCAAACCATAACAGGGATCTGCAACACCAGCTACTCAAATGGCTGAAGCAAGAATATCAAACGTTCAAGACCTGTTTTGACAACATAAATCATTTTCTCAAATGAAAAAGTAAACCCTGGGTTATGCATATAAGCTTAGAGGCAGAAGACTTGCCTAGCATGTGTAAAACTAGAACCTACATTCAGTTCACAATAAAGTCAAGGGGGAAAAAAAGTGAATGGCCGAGTCCAGGATTCAGAATACAAGCTGTTTATTCTGCTTCTACTACTGAAGCCACAGGAGCTACTGCACCTCAGCTTTTCTATGTGTGAAAGGAGGAAATAAAATAAGCCTTTCTTTAAAGTTTCTTCCAAGTTAAAAGTTATGCCATGAAAAGTGAGGAATTCACTTACCTAGAAAGAAAAGAAAGGAATTCATCCTACATATTCAGAAGAACAAGGAAGAAGAATAGATACACATGGAGCTATGCTCATAGTACATCAAATTGTATAAGACAAAATGCTGAGCAAAGAGGGACTCTGGTATATAAACCAACAACCTGCACACTAGCTTAATACTTCTGTTTGTCATTTTGAAACTGTGTTTTAATCATAACATTTCTTCCTTCTTTTTTCCCCTTCTACACCCTCCCATATAGCCCTCTCCACCCTCCTTCAAATCTGTAGGGTCTTTTCTCTTTAATCGTTACTCTCTGTGTGTTCCTGTGTGTGTACATATATATTCCTAAATGTAGTTGAGTNCATATAATGTTACTTATACATACATTTTCAGGGCTGCCCATTTGGTCCTGGATCACCAATTGGTATGCTTTTCCCTAAGGAGGCCCATGTCTCCTGCTCTCGGCTTTACTCAGTTCCCCATAGTTCTTTGCCTAGGTCTGTGACCCCATGGACTTTTCCCATGCAGATGAACATGTTCACTGGTGTCATCTGTGTTCAGCTCCATTTGTGTGGTCATGTTGGTAAGAATTTACATGTTTAGCTTTTGATTTTACCTGGAGACACAATCTCATAGCATCCCCAGTCTTCTTGCTTTTAGTCTTCCCACCCCTCTTCTATGAGGTTCACTAAGCCATGAGCATGGGAGCATTGTGTAATTAAATTCATTAAGACTGGGGTCCACAATTTTGCCTTTTGATTGGTTATAGTTAATCTTTAGTGTTTCTACAATGTTATGCAGGGTAAATCATGATGAGAAAAGCAAGAACCCTCCAAACATTTAAAAAAAGAAAGATTTTTTTTAAAATGGGACTAGAAGAACTGAAGATAGGAAAGGGGGAGAGGGAAGGAGGAAAGAAATTTAAAATTAAAGGAAAAAATACAGAGAAGAGAGAATGTGTCGAAGGCAGTCAGCAGGAACAGTCTCCTACAGAAAATCAGCTCTGTGTTCAGAATCCATTCCTTTTCTGCTAAATTGTATGCTGATGGTTAAAGACCAAGGCAGAGCCAACTCAAGTGATTCTTGACTGCTGTTGTGTAACCCAAAAGCATTTTTTTTCTTGGATTTTTCAAGACAGGGTTTCTCTGTATAGCCCTGGCTGTCCTGGAACTCGCTTTGTAGACCAGGCTGGCCTCGAACTCAGAAATCCGCCTGCCTCTGCCTCCCGAGTGCTGGAATTAAAGGCATGCGCCACCACGCCCGGCAACCCCAAAAGCATTTGCAAAAGGCCCCTGACTCACAATAATGAGGCTCCATGTGCTAGAAGCCATTTTCTAGTTGGCATTGAGAAGATATCCTGAGAAGATATAAGGTCTTGGCAGGCTAGTTGTGGCAGAGAGAGAGAGAGAGAGAGAGAGAGAGAGAGAGAGAGAGAGAGAGGAGTGAAGAGAGAGAGAGAGAGGAGAGAGAGAGAACAGAAGAGGAGGACTGGAGTTTGTAGGATTACTTCAATAAGAAGTTGTAGCTGAAAATTACTTTTTTTATAAGTAGTTTTGCAGTTAAGTTTTGAATTTGGGTCTTCTTCATGTGACAAATGACTTGAAAGACTGAAGACCATAGGGCTGTACTCCTATATAAGATGGCACCGGCTGCCAGCGTTGTCTAAAAGAACACAGTAAGATGTCCTTGGAATGCCCAGTTAAGATCACATAGTTCAGTTTTATCAAGCAGCAAGCATTTACTTGGAGTCTTCTGTGTGCCATTTGCTGCCAAGATTTCAGGAATGAATGAGACACAAAGTATCTCACTTCAGTGAATTTGTATTCTGTTATGATGGGAATTGGGGGAAGAAGTTCTTAAGTGAGCTGGTTGGCCTCCACATTCTGTTATTTGATTGGTTGTGGTTTTCTATAGTGGTCACCATCTGTTGCAAAGAAAAGTTTCTTTGCTGAGAACTGAAGACTACACTTATCTTTGGGCATAAGAACAAATGTCATGATCTATACCCATACTTTCTCAGGAACATGACTGCCTAAACATAAGCTGAACAAGAATGATAAGAATAACATGCCAAAATGGACAAGGAAAATCCCAAAATTTGTCAACCCTCCACAAAGAACTATTGGCAACTAAGGCATGGTGACAACAGGAGAAATAGTCTTCACTGGGGAAGAGCACATCAATTGGTTATATAATACTAAATAGCCCTGAAAATATGTGCACAGATAACATTACACAGACTGAGCAGACTATACTCATGTGTGTATACATACACATATATGATGTAATAACAAAGGAAAAGAGGGCATTCATTTAAAAGATCAAGGAGGGGTATATGGGAAGGTTTGGAGGAAGCAAGAGGAGGGGAGAAATTTGTAATATTATAACCTCAAATTCAAAAAAATTAGAGTAAGTTAGTTTTACTATCTCAAAATAAATATAGTAATGGTGTAAGAGATAACTCTAGTACCTACAGGAGGGTTTGTATAATTCTAAGAGTAAATTTTAACTGGAGAGAGGGTAAGAAAGACTTCAATAACATAACTGTCTTTGTGTCACAAGAATCAGTTTAATGAAAAAAAAAAAAGATAAGAAATTTCTTGATTGAGTATAGTGACCTTGGGCCAGGAAGATGCAGAAAAGCAGCCCTTCAGAAGTTGGCTGAGAAAAAAAGATCCATATTTGTGGAAAACAGCTTAATCTCCTGGACAATTTCCATTAACAGGCAGGCAATAAATGAATAAATCAGCTTTGTTTCATGACAGTGAATAGATGATGACTAGTCAGTACAGAACTGGAGTTTGATAAGGAGATATGTTGAACTATGACATTATGTGGTCAATGTGTACCTGGTACTGATTAGTTCATATTGTTGTTCCACCTATAAGGTTGCAGACCCCTTCAGCTCCTTGGGTACTTTCTCTAGCTCCTCCATTTAAGGCCCTGTGTTCCATCCAATAGCTGACTGTGAGCATCTACTTCTGTGTTTGCCAAGCACTGGCATAGCCTCACAAGAGACAACTATATCAGGGTTCTTTCAGCAGAGTATAGAGTAAAGAGTATAAGGACTGCACTAAGTGACTGTCACAGCCAACACTTCTAATCAAGCTCTAATTCTTATCTTGAATTAGCACTAAATTTTATCACCAGAAGTGAACCAGAGGTTGCCTATTACATGTGTGCCAAATAATATGCTACTTTTCTACTTGGCACAGAGTCACTGACTCTGATGAATTCACCATCATTTCTCAAGAGAATTCCACCATACAATGTCCTTTTTGATCCATTGGCTCCCTTTGTGTGGTACTAAGCTGGGGTGATTCAGTGACAAGAATAGAGAAGCATGCCAATGAGAGACATTAGCCTTGAGAAGAAACTGTGGATTCATCAGTTGGACACCCTACCTATGACAGAGAAGGAAGAACATGTGCACTGTGCTTGGAACAGTCTTGTCTCTGTATTTTTAACCTTCATGGTCATTGGCACATTGGCAATGCTGTCTTAGCCTGCACACCTTAGAGCTGTTGCTGTCTGGAGATGAATGTTGCCTGAACTTCCAGAAGCTTGCCCAAGTACTTTTCAACTTGGTCTCTACAGATTCGGTTCTTTGGCTCCTAATATGTGTCCCTCTAGTCCCAACTCATTTCCACAGTCTCAAAGCCAAGAACTAAGAAAGCAAAAGACTGCCCAGCCACACAGGACACCTCCTTCACTCAGGACCATGTCTGATAATATCAGATGAATCGTAGCATAAAATTATGTTAGAAACAAAATCCATATAGCACTTTAAAGCAAAGAGAGACATAGCTCAAATGTACCTTTTAAAAGAAATATTGTTTTATGAAAGGAAAATCCAAGCTCTGATTTGAAATTGCTTCATGGTGCTTTTTTCTTAGAAGCAGGGAATCAAAACTATGGACTTTTTTTTCCCAATTTTTTATGTATTTTATTCATTTAAATTTCGAATGCTATTCCAAAAGTTCCCTATACCCCCCCTACTGCCCTACCCACCTTCTCCCGCTTCCCATCACTGGCATTCCTCTGTACTGGGGCATATGATCTTTGCAAGACCAAGGGCCTCTCTTCCCAATGATGGTCGACTAGGTCATCTTCTGCTACATATGCAGCTAGAGACACGAGCTTTGGGAGTACTGGTTAGTTCATATTGTTGTTCCACCTATAAGGTTGCAGACCCCTTCAGCTCCTTGGGTACTTTCTCTGGGGACCCTGTGTTCCATCCAATAGCTGACTGTGAGCATCCACTTCTGTGTTTGCCAAGCACTGGCATAGCCTCACAAAAGACAGCTATATCAGGGTCCTTTCAGCAGAGTACTACTCAGCTATTAAACACAATGAATCTAATGAAATTCCTAGGCAAATGGATGGATCTGGAGGGTATCATCCTGAGTGAGGTAACCCAATCACAAAAGCACTCACATGATATGCACTCACTGATATGTGGATATTAGCCCAGAAACTTAGAATACCCAAGATACAATTTGCAAGACACATGAAACTCAAGAACAAAGACCAAAGTTTGGACACTTCGCCCCTTCTTAGAATAGGGAACAAAACACCCATGGAAGGACTTACAGAGACAAATTTTGGAGCTGAGATGAAAGAATGGACCATCCAGAGACTGCCCCACCCAGGTATCCATCCCATAACCAGCCACCAAATGCAGAACTATGGACTTTTTTTTTTTATGTCAATAATTTTTTTCAACTTTTATTAGATATTTTCTTCATTTACATTTCAAGTGTTATCCAGAAAGTTCCCTATATCCTCCCCCCTCCCGGCCCTGCTACCCTACCCACCCGCTCCCACCCCCTGGCCCCTGCGTTCCTCTGTATTGGGGCATATAAAGTCTGCATAACCAAGAGGCCTCTCTTCCCACTGATGGCCAACTAGGCCATCCTCTTCTATATATGCAGCTAGAGACACGAGCCCAGGGGGTACTAGTTAGTTCATGGTTATTCTTCCACCTATAGGGTTGAAGACCCCTTTAGCTCCTTGGGTACTTTCTCTAGCTCCTTCTTCCTTGGGAACCCTGTAGAACTATGGACTTTTAAGAGTGTCACAAAGAGGTACTTGATGAGTGAAAGAAGCAAGCTATTTCAGTAACATGGCTTTACAGTAACACTTTTCATCTAATTCTTGATATTTCACAGATAAAGCTCTCCTTGGCCCTGCCAGATGTTAACTGGATGTTAACAAGCTTTTCTCCTGTGTGACTAATAACCAGCTTTGGTGCAGTAATCCTTATTTATGCTCGTTATCTACAAATATGCAATATGCACAAGTGATATTCCTTGGGGAGAAGTTTTGAAAGGGAGACCTCTGGGAAAATCAACAGAGTCAGGCAAGATGTATTTCCACTATACAACCAATATTCAGAAAAAGTGCCAAAGGCCCTGGGTTCCTTGTGCATGTGCAGTGATGTGGAGAAGGGGCAGGCGGGGGTAACACCCAATTCTTTTCCATTCCCCTCCCTGCTTTGTCTGATGAAATCCTCTATCTCTACTAACAAGGCTCACAATAAAAACTGAGAACTAATATTTCATAGGTCAGGTAACACTGCCTTGCTGTGGAATTAGTTTTCTCTTAACCTATCTGGTATATCATTTGCCATCTTGACATACAAGAGGTCCTGCATCGCCATGGATTTCTTGATGCAACTATCCCATGTTGTCAAGGCAACTAACTTAGCTGGGGTTTTTTTCTCCTCTAGAAAACAATTTCCAACGTTGGAGACCCTAAATCACAATCATTCCTTATAAAACTCGGGGTCAGATATGTCCACCTCTATGCACAAAGCTGTTACTTTTTTTTTTATGAGGTAGTATGCTCTTACAGTGGGAGAATTTGACCTGAGGAATAAAATGTATATTATAACATTGAAGTTAAAATAATCTGAGGGCATTTTTATCTTGCTGCTTTATTCCCAGGAGATATTAGACTGTTTACTACTTACGGTTACATTTTTCTTTTTTTGAAACCGCTGAATCTATGTTGGCATATTTTGTCTAAATCTCTATGTAAATTGGTTGTAATCAACAGCTTTCTCATGGTTTGTGAAATTAAACTGCTGGAAAGATAAAGTATTTTCTGAGATTCGTTTCACCCACCTGTTGTACATTTGCTCCTTCCCCTTCTTTAAGAGTCAAGACCCATTGTGAGAGTCAGCTTCCACACAAATGAAGTAAATGAAGTCACTATGCAATTCCCTGAGAATCAATGCACACTTAAATTCAAGGCTGAAAGCAATAGTTTCTCCAGAGACATCAGTCCTTCACGGTTGTTTTGAATGAAATCCCAAAGGAAAGAGAGGAAGAGGTGCCTGACACTTTTTGTTAGCTCTTATTAATAGGAATTGTGGGTTTGGTTAAGATTCTGATTTAGGCAAGGTAGTGGTGTTACCCAGCAGGCAGAGGCAGGCAGATGTCTGAGTTCAAGGCAAAACTGGTTTACAATCTGAGTTCTAGGACAGCCAAGATTACACAGAGGAAAAAAAGGAGAAGACCTAACAACTACTTGTGAATCTCCACAATGCACTTCACAGGCCACATTTTGCTTAATTGTAATCGTATTTAGTGATTCTTCATTCTAAATCAACCAGGACTGGTGGTCTGAATTTCCCATTAAGTTTTCAAATATTTATAAGGTTTCCTTTCCCTTATTTTTTGCTTAGGAGCTGATTTTATAAATGGTAGTCATGTTGACTTTTACAATTCCCAGAAATTTTACAACAGAAACGTGGCTTTAAATGAAGTTTCTATATGAGACTTAGTGTGTCTCAGCACTTCCGTGTTGCGTGCGTCAGGTCCGTCCTTCTGCTGCTGTTACTTTACAGAAGCCAAACAATTTTATTCGTTAAATATGAATACAAAGAATTATCTCGGGGCTGGTGAGATGGCTCAGCGGGTAAGAGCACCCGACTGCTCTTCCGAAGGTGTTCAAATCCCAGCATCCACATGGTGGCTCACAACCATCCGTAACGAGATCTGGCGCCCTCTTCTGGAATGTCTGAAGACAGCTACAGTGTACTTACATAAAATAAATAAAATAAATCTTTAAAAAAAAAAAAAAGAATTATTTCTACTTGTGAGGACTTGACATTATTTTCTTTCCATTAATGGATCTGGACAGATGAATCTTGAACTGTCAGTCAGGATTTTGATATTTTGTAAATATCTTATTTGTTATTTGACAATGAGCGGCAATGTATTTAGATCACATCCACTCTCCCCATCCCAACTCCTCACGGACCCACCCTTTCCTCTCCCTACTCCATGTCCTCCTTTTTATTTTTTAAAAAAGATTCCATTGCATCCTATTCTCCTGGGTATAGGACCAGCTATGGTCTGTGGTCAATCTACCAGGGGCCACACCCTTGAAAACTCACTTTCCTAAATCTGATAGGGGACTAATATCCAACATCTACAAAGAGCTAAAGAAGCTGGACTCCAGAAAATCAAATAACCCCATTAAAAAATGGGGTACAGAGCTAAACAAAGAATTCTCAACTGAGGAATTCCGAATGGCTGAGAAACATCTGAAAAAATGTTCAACATCCTTAATCATCAGGGAAATGCAAATCAAAACAACACTGAGATTCCACCTCACACCAGTCAGAATGGCTAAGATCAAAAATTCAGGTGACAGCAGATGCTGGCGAAGATGTGGAGAAAGAGGAACACCCCTCCATTGCTGGTGGGATTGCAAGCTTGTACAACCACTCTGGAAGTCAGTCTGGTGTTTTCTCAGAAAATTGGACATAGTACTACCGAAAGATCCTGCAATACCTCTCCTGGGCATATACCCAGAAGATGTTCCAACTGGTAAAAAGAACACATGTTCCACTATGTTCATAGCAGCCTTATTTATAATAGCCAAAAGTTGGAAAGAACCCAGATGTCCCTCAACAGAGGAATGGATACAGAAAATGTGGTACATTTACACAATGGAGTACTATTCTGCTATTAAAAAGTGAATTTATGAAATTCTTGAAAAAAAAAGAGTATTGGCTGTTCTTCCAAAGGTCCTGAGTTCAAATCCCAGCAATGAAATTGTGGCTTGTAACCATCTATAATAGGATCTGATGGCCTCTTCTATGGCATATACCATATATGCACATAGAACACTCATACATAAATAAATATAATTTTAAAAAAGAAAAGATTTATCATCTTTTACAGCTGCCCTTTCCAGCCCTCTCAAGTCGTAGCCTACCACAAGTGTTAGTGCTCAGGTAATGCCCAAAGCCTCTAGGACGGTTAGGTTACTTACTTTTCCTGTTGCTATGATACCAGATATCCTGTCAGGGCCATTTAAAAAATAATGGGCTTGTTTGGTTTGGTGGTTCAGACCAGTGTGGTAGGAAATTTATGGTTGCAGGAGACTGAGGCAGCTAGTTACATGGTATACACAACCAGAGAGCAGAGACTGCTAGGTACTTGTCCTCGCATAACCTCCCACCCCCTTTTTTATCAAGCCCAGGGAATAATGCTGCCTTTCTTTATGGTGGGTCTTCTCATCTTCAATTAGTCTATCAAGATTCTCCATCACAGTGATGCCCAGGTCCTGTCTCCTAGGTATCCCCAGATCCAAACAAGTTAACAGTAAGCACTAACCAGCACACTTAAGTATGGGAATCCATATTAAAAACACAAAAGTAACTGGTTAGTAAGATTGTAGAAACAGCAAAGTAAAGCTTTAAAGCAACCACGAGGAACATGTGGACCTGGGTCTTCTATTAGTTCTGTGAGGAAGAGTGGCAAACGCAAAGAGGGGTGCAGAGCCAACTAAATGATTTATAAGCCCTCTTTCATGTTACATTTAGGTTTGGAGACATTTCTATAAATGACTGACCAAATACACAGAATATCAGGTCACTGAAATCCTAAGGGAAAGCTCTCACTAGTAAATCATTAAGTGGATTCAGCAGAGGGGACAGACCATTTACAGTAACAACTGTAAACTAAGAAGATTATGTTGATGGCCACAATCATTAGGCAGAAGCTCCTCCGGATTGCTGACTAATGCCTGAACTGCGCTTTGTTCTATACGTAGTCCCATTTAATTCTCCCAAGAACCACAAATTAGATGTATTTTTAAAATATTGTTTAATTATATATAGGTGTATGTTCATATGTGCAGATGCCCACAGAGGCCAGAAGGTGGCACTGGATCCCAGCACTAAAGCTATAGACAGTTGTGATTCACCCAATGTGGGTGATGGGAACCCAACTTAGGGTCCTTTGGAAGCCAACTTAGGGTCCTTTAGAAGCATAAACACAACTACCTTACTACTCCTTACTACTGAGTCATCTTGACAGTCACCAAACAGATCACCTCTGAGCATCACAGAGAAGAAAGCTAATATGCAAAGGGATTAAAGAAATGTGTAAATTCTTCCCAGTGTTCCACACGGCAGAACTGGAATCAAGCTGAAGTCATTGCTGTGTCCAATGTTTCAAGTTGTGTATCATTATTGATACAAATCTGTGGTTCCAAATAGGGAGAGGCTTGAAATTAACACAACTGTAACTGTACAAGGTACAGAGAATGAGAGACCTTGCAGAACTCAGTCCTAAATGAGATGTCATTATCAAACCCTTCTTTTTAAGCTCAGGGATCTATATAGAAGAAGTGGCAGTAAGACTACCAGAGGAGGTAGATGACACTTAGGAAGTAGTGCCTTCAAACAGAACAGGTCTGATGTCCTTATGAATTCACAGAGCCTCTGGCAGCACAGGTTCAAGCCAGACATGGTCGTTGCACCCAGAGGGAAGTAGAGATGGAGTGGACATGACAAAAAATATTTACAGTCAATAGATACTGGCAAATGCAAAGTAAGTTTTCACCACTGGAGTTTCACAGAGTGCATCAACCACACTTGAGGATAGGCCCCATTCCCAGGAGTAGTTGGCCAATACAAGATGAACTCTGTGGATTTGTTTGTTTGTTTGGGCATTGCTTGTCTTACTGCTTTGGGGTTTATTTGTTTTGATTTTTATTTGTTTTCTGTTTGTTTTGAGGGGAATGATGATTTGTTTTAATTTTAATCTTTTGAGAGAATGTGAAATTGGTAAATAGGGAGGTGAAGTGTAGGAAAGAGCTGTGAGGAGTTGGTGGGAGAAAAACATAATAAAAAATATTATATGACAAAATGTTTAATGAAAGAATGGAGAGAGGACATATTTGTCTAGGTGGGTTAGAAAATGTGTTCCTCAGGAACAACAGTTGAAACACTTGTATATGCATAGTGGGGATGTGGCTGCAATTGGGATATAGAGATGAGGAAGTGCTAGGCAGTAGTACATTAAATACACAGAAAATGAACAATTTAGAAATTGGAAATGGTTGTCATTAGCAGAGAAAAGGATGGCCACAGACGAGTGGTCCTTTTTCTAAATTGGAGGTAAGAAAATGATGGCCATTATAGGAAAGTTGTGATATTTGACTAATAATGTGTTTAATAATGTGAATGTTATTACTAAAGATGATCATAGGTAGGCTTACAAGGAAAGAAGATAGGGCTTGGAGAGATGGTGCAGTGATTAAGAACACTGGCTGCTTTCAAAGAGGACCCAAGTTCAAGTCTTAGCACCCACATGACAGCTTACAACCATCGGTTACCTCCAAATTCAGGAACTCCGATGGCCCTTCTGACCTTTGTAGGCAGTAGGTACTCAAGTGGCACACAGACATGCATGCCAGCAAGATGTCCAACACATAAAATTGAAAAGAATGAAAGGGGGAAACAAAAAAGCCATTATCAGATTATATACTAGTGATGAGGAAAACATTTCAACTCTATCAAGAAAACAAATATGAAGGCAAAGAAAGGTGTTAAGTATGAAATTAATACAACTTCCTTTTCAAACTTCACACCAACATCTGTAGACTGCATTCGTTATCCAGTAAGTGTTCAGTATGGAAGCTAAAAACAACAAGGTGAACTCACATAGCTGCTGCAGGGACACAGAAGAATCTCACTGAGCTGCTACGAGGGTTGAAGAAGCAGGCTGTAGTAGAATTGTCTCTCCATGGATCTCCACTTCATTACTTGAGCAGTGAGATGTGAACTTCAGATATTATAGAAAGAGCCTCATACAGATTAGCAAACCGGAGTGAATAACTAAAAAGCCAAAGATGGCTCATGACTTTGAGCTGCCTAATGTCAGCCAGGTTTGAGAACTGTATCTGAGAGAGGAAAAGTCAGGACTTAGAAAGAAATGTTGGCAGTCATCAGAAAGTCTCCAGAAGTCTACATAGCACTACAGCAAGGGCTGAATAGATAACACAACATGAGTAATCATCAAATTCTGTTAGATGAAGGAAGCCAGAAAGAAGAATGTGGGCTACATCATTCTATGTCTATGACAGAGCATAGCATTAGGGGCTAAACCTAGTGGCATATACTTCTGAAACAGATCACTCTACAGTGAGGTGCTATCTCAGAAATAAGTAAAAGCATAGCCTCAAGAAAGGTCACAAGGGCTGGACAGATGGCTCAGCAGTCAAGAGCACTGATTCTCCAGAGGTCCTGACTTAAGTTCCCAGCAACCATATAGTGGCTCACAACGGTCTCTGATGAGATCTGATACCCTCTTCCGGCATGCAGGTGTACATGCAGATAGAACGCTCATACACATAAAATAAATAAATCTTTTTTAAAAGAAAGGGAGAGGTTACAACAGGGAGCAGGAAATTGTTACGATCTTAGACATGCCCATAGGACCAGTGCGACTAGGAGAACTGTGTACACATCCAACATGAAAATCAGAAAAAAAACTTACAGCATGATGAGCTTTCTCTTTTGTTTTTTTAACTCAATTGTATGCTTGTCAGGCATGAAGTTTGCAAATGACACCATGTCACAATATCAAGTTACATAAACCTACAAAGAGTAGAGTATGGCTTTACAGACTGTGTTGATGTTCACGAGGGGTAAACAGGTTAAAACTATAAATGTCTACAATTTGATACATTCAGTCTATGTAGCAATTATATCTTGATAAAGCTGTTGTCTATCTAGGCAGAAATCCCATTATTAATTTCTTGCATCTCCTTATTAGGAATAGAGATAATATCTCCAAAAACTTCCTCTAGATAGTTCAAGTTGGCCCCTGGATGTACAAAGGCCATGGAGCATCATAAAAGGGTGTGTCAGGATGACACGCCTGCATACATGTACTTAAAGAAGCATGCTAACATGGAAGGAAATACTCTGTTAGACAACCAGTGGATGACTCCAATCCTGAGCTCTGCTAGAATGAGGAACCATGTGCATGAGACGCAACACAGAGAGTCTCAGGAAAGGACAGGAGGCCTTTGAGTGGGGATTCAAGCCCTGTGCAGATCCTGACCTTACCTTGTTTTTAATTTTTATTAACTTTTAAATTAGCCAACAAAATACTGAGTTTCACTCTGACATCTCCATGCATATACACCAACTGTTGCAGCTTGCACATGCTCTCCTCGCTACTTGCCCTCATCCCTCCTCTTTGTCTTGCTGGTCCTCTTCCTCCCAGCTGTTCCCCTCCTGATCTCTTATCACATAGCTATCTGAATATATTTAAATGAAGATTCTGCATATGAAAGGAAATACATATTTATCTTTCTTCTTGACTTTGACTTACTGCCCCTAGTCCCTTGCTTTTCCTCTCTGATTATCTCTTAACACTGTCTCCCACAGTGGTCCTTTGCTGGTCTGTTCTCCAACTGTTTCTTAAGCAACTGTGTCTGTAAGGGTTTATCCTCTTTACCATCTTCTGACCACTGCCTCCCACTGTGGATATGCTCACTCTCTCCTGCAGTTCTCTGCCCTCTTCTTAGGTCAAAGGGACTATTTTTTTTCTACTTTCTGAATCATTAGCAACTCCCCAAATCCCAACCCCATCCTTCAAGTGCTAAGAAAACAAAACAAAGAGACACAGAGTTATGAGAACATTTTAAAAGGTTTGAATTGTTTATATTCCAGCGTATTCTAATGTACATACAAAGATAAAGATTGCAGATGAAATTGGGGGTAATTTTTTATCTGTTTTACATTTCTATGTTTTATAAATTATCACTAGTGAATAGGCAGTTGATTTTTTAAAAAATGATAACATTGTAAAAGACATAGACACAAATTTCCATGCTAGAAGTGAAGTCAGTACCGAGAGAGACAAGTGAAAAATAATGGGAAAGTATTGTTGGGTCAATAGTTGAAGGGCATCGTTTGTTTGGACTGTACAGGGACCTTCTGTCCTCACAAATAAGAAGAAAGGAAGTGAGAGGGCTCAGAACAGTTATAAATATGCACTTAATCTGAAGACAGGAAGTTAGGGGAGTTTCCCCGTAAGAATATCCGTGTTCTCCAAAGCAGAAGTCATCTTTGAGCAGACCTACTGTCACATCAGGACATCCTCTCTTCAGGAATACTGTAGGAGTTAGAAGTTTTCCCCCTCCTGTCCCCATCACCCTCACAGCTGCACAAATGGCCTTTGATGACCCTAAGAACCCATGTTCTATGTAACTGGAGATTTGCTTGGCTGTAGCACATTTGACCAGCATGATCTGAGACTTCCCCATCCCTGTCTCCCTCCTGCAAGTGCCTGAAGTTTATTTTATCTTTCTGCATAGATCATCCAGGCTGGCCCGTGTCTCTTCCTGTGACTCTGAGCTTCGACACTAGTCACATTGTAGAGTTCACCTAACATTTGGTGAGGCCAGAACCAGTAAAAAAGAAAGAAGTCATCTTGAAGCAGGGCTCGCCATCTTCTCCCAGCTGTACCTTCTCCCTCTGCTTCCCCATCTTCTTCTCAGAAAGAAGGACAGACAGACATACTATTTGCATCCTTTATTCCAGAAGAGGTCAGCTTGCATCTGTGTCCCCCATGGTTTCAGTTTCTGTGTCACGTAGTCATTGTGAAATTTCTTTAGAAGAATGTATAAAGAACATCCCGGAATACCATCCGCTTCTTTCTGGCTACTAGCCAGCCTACATCAGTCCTGAACTCTGTACTCTTTGATGCTGACTGAGTAGCAAAGGCATTCACCACCATCTGCGTACTTGCTCCTCTTCCTGGGCCCTTTCTTCTCAGGCACATCCTCAACCAAATCTCTATTCCACACAATACTACCCAGTTTAAGATATTCTAAAATTCCCTGCCCATTCCCTTTGTATCACAGTCAATCAGAAGGTATTTATCATCTTCAATAGAACAGAGATACTTAGAAAGAAATGTTAAAGAACCATGCTCCATTTTCAACTTGGTAATTGAACTTTGCCTCTTTGGTGGTTTGTTGTTAGTTTCACTGGTTATAATTTTGTTGTTGTTGTTGTTGTTGTTGTTGTTGTTGTTGTTGTTGTTGTTGTTTTGGGATGCGTGTGTGTGTGTGTGTGTGTGTGTGTGTGTGTGTGTGTGTGAGTGTGTTTTCGAAACGGAGTTTCTCTGTATAGCCCTGGCTGTCCTGGAACTCACTCTGTAGACCAGGCTGGCCTCGAATTCAGAAATCTGCCTGCCTCTGCCTCCCAAGTGCTGGAATTAAAGGCATGTGCCACCACTACCCAGCTATCAATTTTTAAGTTTTTAATTTTGTGTGTGTTTGTGTACTTGCACACAGGTGCACACATTTACCATTGCACATGTGTCAAGGTCAGAAAGTAACCCATGAGAATCAGTTCTCTCCTTCTGCCATGTGGGATTGGGGCATTGAACTCCAGTGGCTGGGCTTTGCAGCACACACCCTAACCTACTGAGCCATCTCACTCACCCTGATTGGTTGTTTTTCTCAGGTAGGGTCTCACTCTGTCTGTAGCCCAGACTGATCTAGAATTCATATAACAGTCCAAACTGGCCTCACACTTGAGGTAGTCCTCCTGCCTCAGTTTCCTGAGTTTGCTGCGATTAAACACAGACAGCCATACACAACTCTTTGGGGATGTGCGAGTTTTTGTTTTTTGTTTTTTTGTTTTTGCTTTCTTTTAATTAGAAATGATTATAAGAATAGGGTCAGACGATTCAGTAATTTCTTCCACCAAAATGGGATCTAGTGATCTACAACAGCTAACTCTTCAGTGGAGAATACAGTTCCTTATTGAATAAATTCATTAATAAGTAGTAAACTGCAGTAATAAGTAGGAATGAATGATATAGAGAAGGAAACAATGTTAACCTATTTTTATAAAATTTTTAATTGGAAAGGACAGAATTTAATAGACTACTAAATAAGTGCTTTAAAATAAGTGTTCCTTGAGTAAGTATTTTTCTTCTCCTTTATAGCTTCCATGCGGAGAATTAAACCCTTGTACATACCAGGCCAATGCTCTCCCACTGACTCACAGTCCTAGCCCCCAAGATTACTCTTAAACATTAGACAGAAAAGTGGAACCGTTATTGAAGGAGAATGTTGCCAGGTCCTAGGAAATTCCTCACAGAGCATGCAAGCCTAAGGGGCCATTATAGGAAAGAGAGTAGCTAGGCACAAGTTTCCTACGGCCCAGAGAAATCACTCTGGCATCCTCACACCTACATTAGATCCTGAGGCCTCCTGGGGCTGTCCTTACTGCAAACCGATTTCTCCCTGAAGAGTTTGGCCATGGTAGACTGGAGCAGAGTTCCCCTTCGGATGACGCCAATAGTGGCACAAAAGTGACTTTTCCCGTATGTTAGTGAGCATTTCCCGTTTTCTCCCACATATTTCTAATATGGTTCTCTTCCTGTTGCTGTGACAAGACAACCATTTCCAACAAAATAAGCATCTCGAGAAGGGTTTGTTTTGGTTAATAAGTTGAAGGTACAGAGAAGGCGACAGGGAAGGCATGATGATGGGAGCATAAGTCAGTCAGTCACTTTCCTAGAAATAATGAATAATCAAGTTGGGTTTTTTTGTTTGTTTGTTTTGTTTGTTTGTTTTTTGTGACAGGATTTCTCTGTGTAGCCCTGGTGTCCTGGAACTCACTCTGTAGACCAGGCTGGCCTTGAACTCAGAAATCCGCATGCCTCTGCCTCCCAAGTGCTGGGAATAAAGGTGTGTACCACCACCGCCCAGCTAAGAATAATCAAGTTTTAAATTGCATTCTTATTAAAGCAAACGTGTGTGTGTGCATGTGTGTGCGTGCTCACATGCATCTATGTGCAAGCATGCACGCATGCGCATCTTATGAAGCGTTTGTAGAGGTTAAACGGCAACTTTGTAGAGTTTGTTCACTTCTTCAACCTTTGACCAGGGATTAAACTCAGATCAGTGAGTTTGCTCAGTCAGTGCAGTAGGTGGTCTGTACCCTCTCACCAGCCCCACTTTCTCCTTTTTATTCAGTCTAAGACCTCGGCCTACAAAATGGTGCCAGAGACATTCAGGTGGGTACTTTCACTGTAGTTATGGTGATCTAGAAATTCCCTCACAGACACACCCAGTAGTTTGTTTCTTTAGTGATCCTTCATTCTGTCGAGGAACAATATTACTAACCATCACTCCTACTACCAAATGAGCTGAGAATCAGCCCTGAGAAGTGGAATCTATTCATATCAAAATACTTTTAAAACTGATTTCAGACAGGTTAACTGAGGCACTATTCCTTTAAAAGTGTTACTAAATCTGAAACCTGAATCGATAAGTGATAGGTTAAAATTGAACTAGCTTCACTTATGATCCAATACAACATTTGCAGATTTATTTCAAAATCTTAAGTGATTAAAAGACTCTCTACCAAATAAAATAAAATGAATGAATGAATGATCTAAATTCTGTGCAATATTGAGATATGGGGGTAGCACTGAGTCCGGACAGGATGGGAAGGTAAGAATGTTTTTGATCCATGAAAAGCAGAGACAAAAGGAGTCCATAGAATTGAGCTTATTGTGAGTGTGTAAGGAGGATAAAGAGACTTTCCTTTCTCTCTGCTGCCACCTAAAGGAATGTTTTAGAGTGATATTTAACAACAGTGAAATGCCATTGAAAAGCAATATAAGAGCTTATAACATCAAAGCCTATTATCTCTTATTGATGTGCAATTACACAGTCTCTTAATCTAATAAACACTCCAAATTCCACATCTGCCACCCTAACCAGTGATTTTCTTTTCCATCAACTAAAACAACTCTGTCCATTGTGATATTTCTTCATTAGCTCCTGAATTTAAAAAAAAAAAAAATCTGTCACCCTAGTTTCATGTTCTAAGCATTGGTTTCTTTGTCTAGAAAATGAGGTATTAAAAGTGAGCAATTTAAAATATCTTTTTCAATTGGGCTAGGAGGTAGGCAGACTCTCTCTGTGAGTCTGCAGCCAGCTTGCTCTATACAGTGAGATCCAGGACAGCCAGGCCTATGTAGATAGACTCTGTCTCAAAAAATAAACAAACAAACAAAACACAATAATAATAAATGATAGATAGATAGATAGATAGATAGATAGATAGATAGATAGATAGACAGATAGATATCTTACCAGGCCTGGAGGAACATATCTGCAATCCCAGTACTTGGAAAGTAGAAACAGGAAGATTATTTCAAGTTTGAGACCAATTTGGTTACATTCAGAGTTTCAGCCCAGCTGTGGCAATTTAGAAAATATCTGTCCCAAGAAACCGACAGTTTCCTAGTACTCCCAGTCTCTGAGTCTGCTTGGTAAATGGAAACTCTCTTCTACATTCAAGGTTATGACCACTGAGTGACTGCAGAGCAGCCCAGTTCGAGTAGAGCCCACAGGTGCTGTGGAGAATCACTGAAGAACAAAAGAGACAGACACTGCAGAAATCAACATGGGAGATGGGCTTCCAGTCAACTGACACATGACTGTTGATTCCAAGGGTCCTTAAATCCACAGAGAAGAGAAACAGTGCCATGTTAGAAATGTGATCCAGTTTCTCCTGTGAGCCTACACATCTGCTGTGCATAACTGAGCACCCTGTGGAGACAGCACCATACAGTTACTGATCTACCTGCGGTCTGAGGCAGAACCCTCTGCGAGAAAGCAGAACAGCCAATGATATACACCTATGATATACAGGTGTATATCATAGTTGATATACAACTGTTCTGCCATTTCATACAAAAGTTTCTTTCAAAGAAACTTTGTTTAATCTGTTGATTTGATATTTAACTAATTTGTGTTTTTACCATGATAATGGCAGCTTAGACACAGGTAGCCTGCAGGAGAATATGAA
>LR752287.1:84658-95571 GCA_902729485.2 Mus minutoides | reverse complement strand
TTACCACCACAACTGTAGTTGAAGCTACAGTTACCACAATAAAATAACAATTAAACGGATATTTATGAAAGAAGGAAACACTGTCGTTTCTGACATGATTGCTGAACATGAATAAAAGAGGAAGTCATAAAAGCAAAAAGGAGCAGGATTGGGCAGAGGGACAATTGGAGAGATGGTTGGTGACAGGATTCAACAGCTTAGTTAGACAGTAGGAGTAATAAATAGACCAGCATGCAGACTATAGTCTCAGGGTACTATGCATTTGAAAAATCACTAAATAGGTTTTTCTATGTTCCTGTGGATCTAGTTTCAAGTTTTTAGTCAGCCAAGCAACGTTGGTTATGGGTTCCCGTAGAAGGAACAGCGGTGGCCGCCTCTGCATAAATGCCATGGGTGCACAGCCACCAAGGCAACTCCTGCAGGAGGACCTAGTTGAAGACTGCCTGAGAGATCAAGGATTGCTGATGCAGACAATGCCAGCCAACCCGGGAACTGCTGTTTGGAAGAGATGCTTGCTAGGACCAATGAGATGAGGGTGGAGGATATTAAAGTACCTTGCAGCAGTGTTCATAAGAGCCTTGCCACAGTGTTCTCATCTACTCCCAGAATCTGAGCTGTTGATTCCACACCACCTCATCCCCAACCCCCAAAACACAATTGGGCAGCAGGTAGTTCAGGGCACGAGCAGCAGATTCCATCTTGTGGAATAGGCCTTAAGTTAAATCAGATATTGGCTTATCTCAATTGTGCCACATTTATACTAACATATCTTTCAGGACACCATTGTAGGTCAAAGCATTTGTGGCTGGGTTGGTATTTATGTGTCTGTTTTGGGAGTATGCTAAGTACCTTCTTGTACCAAAGGCACTAGAACATAGGGGTAAAGGCTTTATGCCGGCACGAGTTCAACTTCTCCATGTTTAGAGAGTTGTGCAGGTGTTGTCTTCAGCAATGGGGTCCTGCTGTAGTGAGCAACCTAGCATCTTGGCAAGAACCAGGATTATTTAGGAATTCCCATGGGACCCCTTTGCCCAAAAATTCAATTGGATATAACCCAATCACGGTACTGGACTTCATTTGGTGACAAGGGATGACCAGGTGGGATTCTGTTCATCCATCCATCTGCCCCTAACCCCTTGTTTGGTGATTTTATTTAGATCACCTTCAAGGCCGGGCGTGGTGGCGCACACCTTTAATCCCAGCACTCGGGAGGCAGAGGCAGGCGGATTTCTGAGTTCGAGGCCAGCCTGGTCTACAAAGTGAGTTCCAGGACAGCCAGGGCTAAAGAGAAACCCTGTCTCGAAAAACCAAAAAAAAAAAAAAATAGATCACCTTCATGTATGTATACACTGTGTTAAGTTTCCATACTACCCTTCAAATGGTTCTTAGTTTTAGCTGTCTCTCCCTGTATCCTCATCCTCATCCCCACTTCCCCTACCCCCCCCATATGACCCTCCTATTCGAGCCTCACCCCAATCCATCCATAACTCTCTATTCTATTTTCCTTTCCTAGGGAGAACTATCTGCTTGAGATGGTTCTTGTTTTATTGATCTTAGCCATTCTGACAGATATAAGATGAAAACTGGAAGTAGTTCTGAATTGCAATTCTCTGATAACTAAGCAAGCATATTGAATATTTAAGTGTTCCTCAGCCATCTGCATTGTCTCTTTTAAGAATTCTCTGTTGATCAGAGAAATGCAAATCAAAATAACCTTGAGATTCCACCTCATACCAGTCAGAATGGCTAAGATCAAAAATTCAGGTGACAGCAGATGCTGGCAAGGATGTGGAGAAAGAGGAACACTTCTCCATTGCTGATGGGATTGCAAGCTTGTACAACCACTCTGGAAGTCAGTCTGGTAGTTCCTCAGAAAACTGGACACAGTACTACTGAAAGATCCAGCAATACCTCTCCTTAGCATATACCCAGAAAATGTTCCAACTGGTAATAAGAACACATGCTCCATTAGGTTCATAGCAGCCTTATTTATAATAGCCAGAAGCTGGAAAGAACCCAGATGTCCCTCAACAGAGGAATGGAAACAGAAAATGTGGTACATTTACACAATGGAATACTACTCTGCTATTAAAAACAATGAATTTATGAAATTCTTGGGCAAATGGATGTATCTGGAGGATATCATCCTTAGTGAGGTAACCCAATCACAAAAGAAGTCACTAGATTTGCACTCACTGATAAGCAGATATTAGCACAGAATCTTAGAATACCCAAGATACAATTTGCAAAACACAAGAAAATCAAGAAGGAAGACCAGTGTGTGGATACTTCATTCCTTCTTAGAATAGGGAACAAAATACCCATGAAAGGAGTTACAGAGACAAAGTTTAGAGCTAAAACCAAAGGATGGACTAACCAGAGACTACCCCACCTGGTGATCCAATCCATAATCAGTCACCAAACCCAGACACTATTGCATATGCCAGCAAGAGTTTGGTGAAGGGACCCTGATATAGATGTCTCATATGAGGCTATGCCAGTGCCTGGCAAATACAGAAGTGGATGCTCACAGTCATCTATAGGATGGAACACAGGGCCCCCAATGGAGAAGCTAGAGAATGTACCACAGGAGCTGAAGGGGTCTGCAACCCTATAGGTAGAACAACAATATGAACTAACCAGAACCCCCAGTGCTCATGTCTCTAGCTGCATATGTAGCAGAAGATGGCCTAGTCGCCCATCATTGGGAAGAGAGGCCTCTTGCTATTGCAAACTTGATATGCCCCAATACAGGGGAACGCCAGGGCCAAGAAGTGGGAGTGGGTGGGTAAGGGAGCAGGGTGGAGGGAGTTATAGGGAACTTTCGGGATAGCATTTGAAATTAAATTTCTCAATAAATTAAGAAAATATCTAATAAAAAAGTTTAAAAAAAAAGAATTATCTGTACCTCATTTTTAATTGGGTTATTTGTTTTCTTGATATCTAATAAAAACAGAAGGGGCATTGCCCAACTAGTTTTACTTCTTTATGTATTCTGGATATTAGCCCTCTATCAGACATGCAATTGGTCAAAATCTTTTCCCATTCTCTAAGATGTCATTTTGGCCAAATGGTGATATTCTTTGCCGTGAAGATGCCACTCAGTTTCATGAGGTCCCATTTATTAATTGTAGATCTTAGTGTCTACGATACCAGTGTTCTGCCCTGTTTGGGTTCCTGACCTAATGTCCTTCAGTGGTGAACTACAATGTGGAAGTCTAAGACAAATAAACCACTTCCTCTCCAGTTTGCTTTTGGTCATGGTGTTTCAACACAGCTCTAATAACCCAAACTAAGACCCTTGTGGAATTTTTAAGTCACTTATATGTATACAATCAGCAAATAAAGGTTCTATTCCAGTTTTCATTCCCTTGGCCTTTTTCAGTTGTTTAAATGCTCTAGCTAAGACTTCAAGATTTATATACATGTTCAATAGGTATATAGAGAATAACAACCTTATCTTCTTCCTGACATTAGTGGAATTGGCTTGAGTTTCTTCGCATTTAAGTTGATGTTGACTGTGACCTTACGGTAAAATGCCCTTGTATCCCTAATCGGTCCAGGACTTTTATCCTGAAGACGTGTTGGTTTTTTTCATCAATAACCTTTTCCATATGTAATGAGATGATCATGTGGGGTTTTTTCTTTCAATTTGTTTATACAATGAATTACATTTATCAATTTACATATGCTGAACCGTCCCTGCATCTCTGGGATGAACCCTACTTAATCATGGTAGATAATCTATTTGATGTGTTTTTAAATTTGGTTTGCAAGTAATTAATTGCGAATTTTTGCATGTATGTTCACAAGGTCTGTAATCTCTTATTTTCAGTCTTTATGTGGCTTGAGTATCAGGGTTAACTGTGGCCTTGTAAAACTAGTTGGGCAATGCCCCTTCTGTTTTTATTTTGTGGAATAACTTGTGGAGTATTGATGTTAACTCTTCTTTGAAAGTCTAGTAGGATTCTGGGCTAAAATTATATGGCTCAGGGGATTTTCTGGTTGGGAAACTTTTAATGACTGCTAATATTTTACTAGGGGTTGTAGATCTATTTACATTGTTTATCTTATTTTGATTTAATTTTGGTAAGTGGCATGTATTGAGAAAATTATCCATATCTTTTAGATTTTTCAATTTGATGGAGAACAGATTTTAAAGTATGTCCCTGTGTTTCTCTGTATTTCCTCAAGGTCTGTTGTTATACCCCCTTTTCATTTCCAATTTTGTTAATTTGGATATCCTTTGTATGCTTTTTAGTTCATTTGAATATAGGTTTGTCAATCTTGCTGATTTTCTTAAAGAACCAACTCTTTGTTTTCTTGATTCTTTGTATTTTATTTGTTTTTATTTTATTGATTTCAGACCTGATTTGATTCCTTCTCACCATCTATTTTTTTTTGGCAATGATTTCTTCTTTTTCTTCTAGAACTTTAAAATGTAGTTAATACCTTTGTCCATCCCTTTCCCCTGAGATGACATCTATCTTTGATGTAAAAGTGTGATTATTGGATACAGCAGAAGGATGGATTCTGTTTTCACATCCATTCTGTTAGTCTGTGCCTTTTTATTGGGGAGAAATATTATACAGTGTTTGTTGATTCCTGTTATTTTGTTGTGGTGGTGTGGTATGTGTGGGGAGATCCCCCTTTTTTAAATCTGCTAGTCTGAGATTATTTTTCCCTATGTTTTCTTGGCTGCGGTTAACCTCTTTAGGTTGGAATTTTCCTTCAAGCACCGTTTGTATATCTGGATTTATACATAGATATTATTTAAATATGCTTTTATCATGGAATGTACTATATTCTCCATCTATTGTGATTGAAAGTTTTGCTGGGTATAATAGTCTAGACTGGCATTCTGTGGTCTCTTAGGGTCTGTAGAACATCTGTCCAGGCTCTTCTGGCTTTTAGAGTCTTCATTGAAAAGTGTTATTCTAATAGGTCTGACTTCATAGTTTATCTGGTCTTTTTCCCTTGCAGATTTTAATATTCTTTGTTCTGTATGTTTAGTATTTTAATTGTTATGTGGTGAGAGGCCATTCTTTCCTGATCCAATTTATTGGATGTTCTGTAAGTTTCTTGTACCTTGATAGGCATTTCCTTCTTAAGGTTAGGAAAATTTTCTTCTGTGATTTTGTTGAAAATATTTTCTGTGCTTTGACCTGTGTTTCTTCTCCTTCTCCTATCCCTGGTAGTCATAGATTTGACCTTTTCATGGTATACCAGATTTCCTGGATTTTTTTGTTCTGGGCTGCTTCAGTTTTAACATTTTGACCAAGGTGTTCACTTCTTCTATTGTATCATCAGTGTTGAGATTCTCTCTTCCATCTTTTATATTCTGTTGCTGAGGTTTGCCTCTGAAGTTCTTCTTTGAGTGAGTGCCTAAATTATTTTATCTACAGATTTCCCTCAGTGTGGGTTTCCTTTGTTGCTTCCATTTCTACTTTCAAGTCTTGAACTGTTTGATTCATTTCCTTCTACTTCTTCTTTGTGTTTTCACCAATTTCTTGAGGCGATCTAGACATTTCCTCTTTAAGTAGCTCTATCATATTTACAAAGGCTGTTTTAAGGTCTTTTTCTTATGCTTCAGATATATTGGAATTCTCAGAGCCTGCTGTGGCAGAGTTGCTGGATTCTAATGGAAACATATTGGCCTGGCTGTTACTGATTGTACGTTTATACTACAATCTAGACATCTGGGGTTGGAAAGACTGTAATTCTAGGTGCTACTATCTGGCCCTGCCTTTGTTGAGTAGTTGTTTTGTTCCTTGACTTCTGTTGCCCTCTCTGGTTCTTAGGAGAGTGTGGTGGCTGCATGTTAACCTGGTAGGAAATTCTTCCAGGATTCTAATAGATGTTGCCACTAGGAGTTCTAGGTAAAACGTGTTTCTGAATATGGGGAGATGATTTAGAATGGAGATGGGCTAGAGGGGGCTGAGGGAGCCCTCAGGAAGAAGTAAAGCAGGGTCTGCTTAGTCCCCTGAGAATGTGGGCAGAGAGTGAGGAAAGGCCAATACATGCGATCTGGTACAGAGCTGGAGATGAGACTAGAGCATTAGACTTAGAGAAATGGAAGGAGAGGTAATCTGCAGTTAGCCAAAACTGCTTCACTGGCCAGAGTGACTAAGTAGATTTTTAAGTATTTTTACCATAAAAAGAATTAAGTATATAAAGTAATTTATATATTGAGTACCTAAATATGGCTATTCATACATATATTTTAGAATCTGTTATATATCATAAATGTGTATAATTTTCATTTGTCGACTTGGACAGATTTTTTTTAACTTTTATTAGATATTTTCTTCATTTACATTTCAAGTGTTATCCAGAAAGTTCCCTATACCCTCCCCCCTCCCGGCCCTGCTCCCCTACCCATCCGCTCCCACCCCTTGGCCCTGGCGTTCCCCTGTATTGGGGCATATAAATGGACAGATTTTTTTAAACCCTTAGTATTAATAGTATACTAGGCAAGTACTCTACCAGTGAACTACATTTCATCTCCAGTCAAAACATAAGAACCTCTTCCTTTTTAGCAGATGTTTTATGTTCCCCATACAGTCAAATCCCATAAGCATTTTAATAGAACTACTTTTGCACCTACTATAAATATTTATATATTCTCTTAGAGTTTTATTGTTGTAAAGAGACATCATAGCCGGGCGTGGTGGTGCACACCTTTAATCCCAGCACTCAGGAGACAGAGGCAGGTGGATTTCTGAGTTCGAGGCCAGCCTGGTCTACAGAGTAAGTTCCAGGACAGCCAGGGCTATACAGAGAAACTCTGTCTCAAAAAATTAAAAAAGGAGAGAGAGAGAGAGAGAGAGAGAGAGAGATCATGATGAAGGCATCTCTTATAAGAGACAACATTTAATTGGAGCTGACTTACAGTTTCAGATGCTTGATCCATTATCATCAAGGCAGGAAACATGGCAGCATCCAAGCAGACACAGTGCTGGAAAAGAAGCTGAGAGTTCTCCATCTTGATCTGACTGCAGCCAGAAGAGACTGTCTCTTCTGCACTGAGTGGAGCTTAAGCATAGGACTTCAAAATCCACTCTCACAATGACACACATTCTTTAACAAGGTCACATCTATTCCAACAAGGACACACCTCCTAATAGAGTCACTCCCAGTGAGCTAAGCATTCAAGCATAATGTCTTTGGTAGCCAAACCTATTCAAACCATCACAAAAATTGATATTTAATTTTTGTTGTTTTTGTCAAGACAGGGCTTCTCTATATAGCCCTGACTGTTGTGGAACTTACACTATAGAACAAGTTTGCCTTGAACTCAGGAATCTGTCTCTGTTTCTCCCAAGTGCTGTAACTCCTAAATTGGATATAATTTCATATGCTAAAATTCTGCCATCGCCTTTGCTAGCCACACAGTTCTGATACCCTCACGCTTCTCTTTCTCGTCTAGAAGAAGGATGGTGAAAGGTTCTGGCTCACCAATCAGATTATTTGGATCATATCCAAACTTTGATCTTCATGATTTATGTGTGCCTATGTCCTCCATGACCCAAGTTCCCAGAGAAACTGAGTGAAAACTATTTACTTAAAAGGGTCATATGGTAATTAAATGAGTTCATGTATACACAGAAAGTGCTGACTCTTATGCAAATACTCGGTAAATATACTTACTGTCTGTTTTACACCATTGCTTCTGCTACTTTTTTCTCCCTAGAGGATACACTAAGACTGCATACAGGCAGGATCCAATAATCTATGTGGAGAAATTGCAGGGCAATGTGCTGTATCCATCCTTGATATACTGTTCATGAATGAATCCTCTTGTTGACAGCCAGTGACTAACTCCTGGGGATCTCTACATTCCCTGAGAAATCAATTTGTCATCTCTCTTCCTTTCTTTATGCATGTGTCCCCTACATTCCTATGACACAAGACGATCCATTTAAGGTGGATTCAGAGTGCCTCCAAATAAACAATTTACTGCTTTAAAACTTAGAAGACATAGTTTGGGTATACAATAATAGGAAAAACAAAGAGTTGGAATTTTATCTGAGTTGGAACTTTTAATTGTAAAAAAAATGTAAAAATAAAAAAAACATGAAATGTACTACATTTAAAAATTATTTAGTCATTTCATTCCATAGAAATATACTGGGTTTTGTTATGTCTGTCTTATAATTCAATGCTGTTTTTATTTTAGATAATATATGAGAGATAGAGGTGACACCACTAGCTAGTCAGTTCCTAGACTTTAAATGGCTTAATCCAACCCTAACTTTTAGAGATGTCTGTCTCTCACATTTCACTATTTATCCAGGTACCACAATTGAAGTTTCCTGCCTATACTACCGTTCATATGACCCTCTGTTAACCCAGAACCTCTGCCTCTCGCCTCTACTTAAAAATAAGATTGTTAATCTGCCCCATAAGTGCAGGGGGCCTATGTCCAGCCCATGCTTGCTCTTTGGTTGGTGATTCAGTCTCTGAGGGCCCCCAAGAGTCCAGGTTAGTTGACTCTGTTGATCTTCCTGTAGAGTCCCTGTCCTGTTCAGGTCCCTCAATCCTTCCCCCAACTCTTCCATAAGTCTCCCCAAGCTCCATCTAATGTTTGGGTGTGAATCTCTGCATCTCATTCCATTTGCTGTTGGGTGAAGCCTCTCAGAGGCCAGTTATGCTAGGCTCCTGTCTGCAAAGCATAACAGAGTATCGTTTATAGTGTCGAGTATTGGATTTTGGCCATGGGATGTGTCTCTCACTTTGGGGCAGTCATTGGCTGGCCATTCCCCCACCCTCTGATCTATCTTTGTCCCTGTACATCTTGTAGGCAGGATACATTTTTGGGTCAAAGGTTTTGTCCTTATCCCTCCCCTGGAAGTCCATCCTGGCTACAGGAAATGGCCTCTTCAGGATCCATATTCCCTCATTGTCATGAGTCTCAGCTGGAGTCGCCCCCATAAACCCTCTGGGTCCAACAACTTGAGTGGGTGCCATTGCTGAGCCTGTTGCCTGCCTACCTGCCTGTGGATCCTATGCCCCTAAGTGAACCACCTTATCTGGCCTCAGTGGGAGAAGATGCACCTAGTCCCTCAGTGACCTGATAAGCAGGGAGGGTGGTCTAGTGTGTGTATGGGAGGGTGACATCCAGAGAGGGGCTTTCCTGTCTTAAAAGAGAAGAGAAAGGTGGACTGGGGAAAGAACTTGCGTGAGAGAGTACTGAGTGAGGGGCCTTATACTGGGATGTAAAGTGAATAAAATAGAAAGTTCTAAGAAAATAAAATAGAAAAAAAGAATATATATTCATATATGTATAAAATGTGTATATACATGCATATGTATGTATGTTAACAGCAATTAATGAGGAAATAGGGCATATTTTGCAATAAAGCAAGGGGGTATATGACAAGAGTTTGGAGGACAAGGAAAGAGGAAATGGTGTAATTAAAATCTCAAAAAAATAAATGTTTTTAAATAATAATAATAATAATAATAATAATAATATTGCTCAGAATCCATGACCTTTCCAGAATACTGATCTGTTTGTATCACATCACTTCTTACCCTTATGATTCCCCTATTCTTACACAACCAATACCAGATACCAAGGTCTGAACCCAAATTTCTCTTTGAGCCTCATCCTTTTGTCCTTTTGTACACCTTGTCACTTGCACACTAGATAGCCTGTCTTCCCCTACACAGGCCATACACTACAAAAGTGCACATTTGCTCATATGTCATCTGGCTAGAGAGTTGGGGGAAGGAACATTTCTGCCATTTTAAGGTCAGCTTGGTCTATTCAGAATGTTCCAAGCCAACCAGGACCCATAATAATGCCCTATCTCAACTTTGAAAACAAAAAGAAGAAAGTTGTAGGTTGAATTTATTGGCAGGATCCTCCAGCAGTCATAAATGACAGCCATCAGCTGTGACCCACACCTATCCATGAACCTAACAAGCTTAAGAGTTAAGAGATTGCCAGTTCTCCCAAGGGCACTGCTTTGCTGCAGGATTACTCCACTCCAACTTCCAAGAGCAACAAGCTGTTGATGGCTAGTGCTCAAAGGGAAATGGGACAATATTGATTGCTTGGCCACTAACTGGCCTTAACTGCTGGGACCCAATCTGAACTTTCTTTACTTTGTGTCTCTGGTTTTGACTTTCTGTGTCATAAGCTGGATCTGGCTACATCTTCCACAACTGGGATCTTCTAGGAAGCACATAGCAAAATTACTGGTGCCAAA
This sequence comes from Mus minutoides, assembly GCA_902729485.2. NCBI lineage: Eukaryota > Metazoa > Chordata > Mammalia > Rodentia > Muridae > Mus > Mus minutoides. The sequence goes on along the minus strand of LR752287.1, from coordinate 85,354 downwards.
TATGCTCCTTTGTAAGGTTAAGATCTCTCTTAACCTTAGTGTTCACCTTCTGGGTTTTGCTTTCCATCCTAAGTTCAGCCATAACCTAATGGTGCAGAATAAGCAACTCCATCCAACAGAATAGCACAGAGTGCACCATCTTGTTAGAATTCATCTTGTATGTTGGTGAAGTTGACTTTCTTAAGCTTGAATCCTAACTACAACATAAAGCAATTTTATAGTCATCATGGATGAGCAAGTCCACAAGCTAATGCTTCCAACTGCTAAGGAAGTCATTCTAGATTGTGAGTAGCTAAATGGAGTCCTGAAGACCACAGTTATTTTTCTTCAGTTCCAGTATCACTCTAGGAAAATTTCCACTCAAAATAATGGTTGACCATATCTAGGACACCAGATAACAAGCAAGGCTAAATCTCTACTTATTAAAATGCAGAGAAAAATGACTTTGGTGTGCCCAATCCCAATGGGTGTATCTGCAATGAAGCCTGCACCTAAGGCTCAAGGAAAATCATAGAGACTGGAGAAGAATGATTGGGTCAAAAGTCCAAGATAGTTGTGGTGAGATAGTGTCTTCTATATATGACAGGGACACTGCACCCATGAACTCTGAACAATATGGTTGCCTGAACAAGGCCAGCATAATGACAACACCAGTTGACATGACAATTTGGACAGGGGAAATTCCATAAGGCCCCA
>LR752287.1:0-83213 GCA_902729485.2 Mus minutoides | reverse complement strand
TTTTCCACTTTCAAGCTAGAATAAAGCTTTGCTGTAGAAGGATCCTATGTGTGGCCTGCTTCTTCCTGCTGGCAGGATACGGCGGGTCACACCTAACATCCCCCAAATACATGTGTATGCACATGCATGCACAGAACACATACACAAACACTCATGTACTCACATGCACACACACACACACACACACACACACACACACACACACACACACGTGCGCATACACACGATTGGCTCAAGCCCTCCTTTCCATCCTCACTGATGATATTCTGGTAAATCCCACCTCTCCCATTCTTTCCTACCAAGTCCTCCCTTCTTTTGAGTTGCTTTTGGAGTATTTCCCATACATCTCTCAGGACCTCATCTGATTTTTCTAACACTTCATAACCCTATTTTCTTACCCAGTTACCTTTGTTGGAACTTTCTTACACTTGCACTGTGTCTAGCATACTTTCCTTACCGATCTCTTTACTATATGTCAGACTTCTTGAGGGAAGATTCATAGATCATATTCTCCCCCACCCTCACTCTCTCTGGGAGGTATGTTGTTTGGGGGTTGGTACACACATGTGTGCAGGTATATGAGCACACATGTACTCACGTGCAGAGGCTAGAGGTCAACCTTGGGTGTTGTTCCTTGGAACAATCGTGCACTTTATTTTTGTTGTTAGATTTATTTTATTTTATTTTATTTTATTTTATTGGTATGAGATTTTACCTAGAAGAATGGATGTGTGTCACATGTGTGCCTGCTGCCTGTGGGGGTCAGAAGAGGACATCCTATCTACCCCTGGAAAAGGAGTCACAGAGGTAGTGAAGTATCATGTCAGTGTTGAAAAGCTAACCCAGGTCCTCTGCAAGGGCGACAAGTTCTCTGAACCATTGAGCCATCTCTCCAGCTATCACTAGCTATGTTTTGTGGTTTTAGTTGACTGTGTTGTCAAGACAGGATGTCTCACTAGTACCTGAGGCTAGGCTGGCTGGCTATAAACTCTTCCCTCTTGTTCTGAATTCTATCAACTTCTGAGAGCTTCCTTTCTTACAAAGACCATTACTTAGGGCAGGAATACTGCAGAGGTCTTGCAAACACAGTGAGCTTGGTGGCATATCAGAATACAGCCAAAGTGGAGGCTCTGCAGAAATGGCTTCAGAAAAGACTCTCCTATCTTCTTCATAGGATGTCTGCAGGGAATTTCCAGGTAAAGTCTATGGCTGATACAGCCATTACCGGCAAGCTACCCCATATTCTCCGCTCCTCACAAAGCCAGTTCATCAGTGTCTGACACTGGGGGCCTGTCCATTTGCCATGTTTTGCCTTACTCACAGGGCTGTGTATCCAACATTCCTAGGATGCTGACCCTGAGAAGAGCCTAGAACCAAGATCTCACCTCAAACCATTCAAGTTATCCATCCTCCAAGAGAGTTGACCAGGCTCTCTACTTAATTTGTCAAGGCTTTCAAGCATGCCTCACACTGCTTTTGGAAAATTATTTTTCATTTATGTGCTACACGCTATTACTTTGTGTGCAGACATCATCTATATTGTGCTGCACAAAAAATAATTGATTAGTGATGAGTGACAGAGTAATTGGCACTACTCTGGTTATTCAGCTATTTTTATGCATTATAATTACCAGCTTCAGCACCCCAGACAGGATTTAATGTTCTTGAAAATTAATATTATTGAAGGACTTTACATGGAAGAATGTAATGTTCTTACATTAAAAACTTGTCATACACTAGTAGAGTCTTACATTGTTGGGGAATTTATCAACATTTTGTTTTACTCGTTTTGAATCCCTTTATCAAGCTACAGAGCCTCCAGACCACAATGATTCAATACAACTGAATTCTACTCAGTGTGTAGTTTGCACTCGAATTGTTATTAGTATCGTTGCATGTTTAATGCTGAGCTGAAACCTACACTCCTTTGCCTACTAACCTATATTACTGCTCGAAGTTCCTTAAAAGCAAACGTATTTACATATGAGCCTGATACATGCCTGATGTACCATAGCTGCAGGAAATACAGTAAATAAGCAGAACAATGTAGAGTTGCAATGATGCCCAGAACAGACTACAGTTCTTTCCTCTGTGCTCTGCAGCCAAGCTGCAACACTGAACAGTAACCCTCCAGGGTGTGATGGTGTAAAACTGAGTGTGTCTCCTAAACTAAAGTCAACCTACCAGGGCGACTAGACCAAGATAGAGTATCTCTAGTCTTGCTTTGGTAAATAAGTATCTCCAAAGGTTTACTGCATCTTGAATCTTATTTTCTCTCAGAGCCATGTGTAATTCCTGTTATGGGCTTGATGAATACGCCAATGTTTATTCTCATCTGTTATGTTTATCTTGCATCTTTAAAGGTTCATAATCCAGCGTCACGTAGCTTGATGTCAGACTCCTGACCTTCAGAAGCCAGCGGGCATCCATGAGCCGGTGTGGCTCCCTCACTGTTTGCCTCCCTCTGCTCCTCATCTACCTCATCCTTGACTCCACTCTCTTCTCTTCTCTTTCCCTCAGCAGCTGATCAGTACAGAGAACTACAGAATGGAGGGTGACTCCAGTTGTTTGCTCCTCATGTATGACGTAGAAGAGCCCACTTTTAAAATCCCCACTTCCTTTTATTTTAACATTTACTCCCTTTTAAACTGTTAAGTTTATTCCTGTGACTTAGATAAATTTTCCCATAGGTTAGGAAAAGTTACATACAAAAAAAAAACCCCAACTATTCCCTGTCCCTGTTATGATTGCTTAATAAGTCATTATTGTTAAATAATCATAGATATTTACCTTACCATTACTGACTTTAGAAACACTAATTTCATGGGAGGAAAAGCATGATTAGAGTCTATCTTAAATGTGGAATCAAAACTCTTAATATTTTTCACAAGTTTTAGATATAAATATAACTACAAGTAACCAGCCACAAATAGTCTAGTGTACATTAGCCTAAACAATATCTTCTAACCTGATTAACTCTGATAGATTTGCACAGAAAAATAATAAAACCACTTACTTCATATCATATATAAAGATCAGCTCAAAATAGGTCATGGACCTAAATTTNAAAACTCTTAATATTTTTCACAAGTTTTAGATATAAATATAACTACAAGTAACCAGCCACAAATAGTCTAGTGTACATTAGCCTAAACAATATCTTCTAACCTGATTAACTCTGATAGATTTGCACAGAAAAATAATAAAACCACTTACTTCATATCATATATAAAGATCAGCTCAAAATAGGTCATGGACCTAAATTTCAAAACCAAAATTATCAAACTACTTTTTTAAAAACATAAAAACAGGGCTAGGGAGATGGCTCAGTAAAGTGCTTTCTGTCCAATCCTAAGTTCCAGCCCCAGAACCCACATTAAAATAAATAAATAAATAAATAAATATCCCTAAGAGTGCAATTAATTGCAATCCCAGTGCTGGAGAGAAGAAACGGGACCCTGGGGCTGGCTAGTCAGCCTAGCCAACAGCAAGCTGCCTCCACCAATCAAAGACCCTGTTTGGAAAGACAAGATGGACTACACCTGAGAAATGACACTCAAGGCTGATCTCTGGCCTACATGTGCACATATGTGCACATGCACACACTCACACACACACACACACACACACACACACATACATACCCACATCTGCACACACACATGTACCCACATCTGCACACACACCTGTACCCATATCTGTACGTACACGTGTACCCACATCTGCACACACACACACACACACACACACACACACACACACTCAGAAACATAGGAACAAATCTTTGTAACAAACATAGAAACAACTCTGAGTTGTGCTGGAGTTTTTTTCTTAGAGAAGATATAGAAAGACAAACTGGACATAATCAACATTAAAATCTGTGTTTTAAAGGATACCAGAGAGAGCAGAAAGACAATGCCCAGGATGAGAAGAATATGTACATGTCATATGTATGATAAGGGCTCCAGTATCCAGCATGGATTAAAAAAATTCCTACAACTCAAACAGGTTAAAATAGGGAAAAAAATTAAATAGGTATCTCTCTAAAGACGACGTGCAAATAACCAGTGAACACCTGAAAAGGTGCTCAGTATCAACCTGCCATTAGAAATGCAAATCACTCACAGACACAAGAATGGCCATAACGGAAAAGAAAGGCGATCCTAAGCAAAGTGCTTCCTATCACTAAGCATTTGCAAAGGGACAGTACTGCTTACAACACCCGCAAAGCAGAAATAGCTACCTGTCGATGGATGCGAGGGTAAAGAAAGTGTGGTAGAATATGAATCAACGTTCTTCTCCAAGACAACCATTTCATTACTATCACATGGATGAAACTTGAAAACATATACTCTAAGCTACAGAAGCTATGTACAAATGCTGTATACTGTGTTATTTCGTCTGACTAAAAGGACCAGAACAAGCAAACCCAGTCGAGGCAGGAATTGGTGTGGAGGATGCTGGGGTATGGAGAAGAAAGGAACAGACAGTGCTAATCAGTCTCGGGGGGTGGGGGTGGGGTTTGAAGTAAGTCATGGATTTAGAAAATTGGGATGGCTGTACCGCTCTGTAAATATACTGAAAATGCCTGGATTGTATACTTTTATTCTCTTGCAGTGCTGGAGACTGAACCCAGAGTCATGTGTGTGTGGGCAAGCTCATTATCACCGAGCAACATCTCCAGCCTTCTAGATTGCACTTTAGCAGATAAACACTATGGTTCTCTAAAGTCTACCTCATGTGAACTTTGTTTCCTTGTGAATGCTTGGGAATGGGAAAAGCTTTGTGTTGTAAGGTGCCAGAGATGGAGATGGGGTCAGGGAGTTCCTAAGACAGGGACATGATAGACTGCCACCCTGGCGCACGGGTTACTTCACTTGGATCTTCACGCTATCATTCTCCTCTTTAATTCAGAAAATCAGCACAGTGGTAATGCACTTTAGGTAAATTAGCTTCTCCTGAATTTAGTATATTTTCCAAAGTATAAGCCAAGGTGAGTGGTAACCTAGATAGCAAGCACACATATTGGCACCCGTTAGATAGATGATAGATAGATAGATGATAGATAGATAGATAGATAGATAGATAGATAGATAGACATATATATGTGTGTGTGTGTTATACATAGGAGTATATATACACATGAGTGTATATATGTGTGTGTATATATATATATATATATATGAAAGAGAGAGTATAGTGATGATGGTGGTGGTTATGTTATACAACCTTGTAAGGCCCCATTTACTACCCCTGTGGAGAGGTTGGGGACGATGTACTCATAGATTAGAATGAAATCGTCTGCATAGGCCTTACTGAGGTCCCCAGTGGCAGTCACCTCAGTGTAACTGCAACTATCATTCTAACAAAGCCTTCTTCCAAGAGAATTCCAGTTTCAGCAGCACACACTTAAAAGATGGTAATGTACATGAAATAAGTCTACGTGATACAGAGCTCGGAATAATCAGGGTCGAAGAAGTCCTTCCTGCGTTCTGCACGCACTTCTGCCAATTTTCTGATTCTCAGACAAAACAAGTGTCCAATAAAGCCTGATTTGCTGTCTCAGTTAGTCCACACAGATAGTTTCTCTCAATGGTTTGGCTAGATGCTGGTCATGATTCACTCTCTGACCATGCTTACGGTTCCCCTGGTGGGCCACAACTTTAACAGATGTGCTCATATAAGACCAGGGCAAGCCACAGCCTCCCACACGGTGGCTTATGTTCTGAGGCAAAGGGAAGCCATGGGGGTGGGGGTGGGGGGTTTCCCAGCTAACTCTGACAGTTGTGGGCCAGAGATCCCATTGCTTAGATCATCAGGAAAACCTGGCTGTCATCCTTTGCAAAGTGGCAAAATCACAGGGATGTCTCCATTGCCTGTTTTGACAGACTGATTTCTAACTCTCTAGGTGTTTTCCTGTTTTTTTTTTCAAGCAGCAGTCTTTCTAAAAGTTAATTACCAACTATTAGTTCCCCCATGAGGCTAATGAGAAATCTGAGTTAAAAGAGGAAAATCCTCTCACCTCCCATCAGTGCAGCGAGCAGTTATTGCAGAGAATAGAGAATAAAAGGAGCATCTGGATAATAATAATAATCCCAGAAATATCAGTGAACTCCCTTGGACCTGGCTGTGTGATAATAAAGCTGTCTGTTATTTTCAAATGAATACATGTCATACCAAGAAATAACAACCTGCAATTAAACCAAAGGCCACTCAAACCCCTCTGAGGCCATGAGCATGTATGTCATAAAATAATTTTTTAAATGTCCTGGTAGGACATAGGTCAGACTATTTGTGACTTGGTAACCTGGGCGTGTAAAAGAACAGACACACTCCAGATAATACCACTAAAACGTACTGGATCCCCTATAGCCAGCCTGCCCTTCGTTGTCAAAGGTGCCCACAGTAAAATGACAACTAGTTAACATGAACAAATGACATGTTACATTGAAGCAAGATCCCAAATAAATGAAAAGGATACAATTCAAAAATTACCCCATATTAACAGTAAAGCATACAATCCTCATCCGGAAGAGCACTACTCCATCTTAATCTTGTTCTGCCATCTGTGAGAGTCTACAGTTAATATGTCCCAGGGTGACTTCACCATTTTTCACACTAGAATATTGAACATAGGCCCACAGGCTTTGTGGCATTGCGCTTCATGGGAAAATCAATTCAGAAAAAAAAGAGTCAAAACAAATTCCAGAAATGTGGGGTCTTATCAAAATTGATAATGTTTGGCATTCCAATGGGTGACCTACACTATAACATAAACATTCCTATGCTTTTTCAGATGCCAGCCCAGTCTAAAGCTAGCTACAGTGGGTTTTGCCAAGTTTTAAGACTTTGGGCACTCCAACTTCTCTGTGTCCTCCTTTTCTGTTACTGAGATGAAGAAAGGAATAATACCTGTGGATTGTAAGAAAACTTTTATGAGTGAATATGAATTAAACCACCTAGACGAGCATGCGGCGCACAGTGAGCACTAAGTAGGAGACGGCCATTACTATTCTAGTGGGGGCTCCAGCATGACCAACAGAGGGAGCCCATTGGCTTAGCACTTCAGGATGCTTGGACCAGAGATACAACATAGCGAATAACATAGGCCAACAAACAAGCCTCTCTGTTAGCAATGTAGTAAGGAGCTGATTTGTTTCCATTCCTCCAGGTACCTTCAGCCCCTGACTATCTGCAGACTTGGAAGAGCATGCTCTCTCTTCTGCCAACGCTAGTTAAGGAATGACATTAAGAGGCCACGCCTGGAAAAGTACATAAAAGCCTATAATGACATCTACATGACAGTGTTGACAGTTAGGTCAGCACTCCAACATCCAATCAGATTTCAGAATCATTGTCATTAGTTTTCACTTGTCTGAGAGATGCAGCCATAGAAGGATAACAAGGGGAGCATACATCAACAGATCCCAGAAGTAGACTAACTCCAAATCCTTGATGTGTGCTTTCCTACTACTGTGTTTCCTACTCTTCCATCTTTTTTTTCATTTTCTGATCATTTTTTCCTGTGTCTTCTTTTTCTGTGAGAACATGATTTTTACCCAGCACCCCACCTTAACATGCAGACAGATTACTCATTGAATGTACTACCCCTAAATAAATGCATACCTAGGAAGCCCTGGTTTACAATATCGTTACCCCACCACCCAAAGATCCTCTTGTATTTTCTTTTTCTACCACCTGCACAGTTTTCGAAGGGTTAATCTGCTGAAACACAGTTAACCCCTTACTTGCCAAAGGACATATGGGTTTGTTTCCAGCTTCCAGTTATCATAAATAAAGCTGCTACAGTCATATATGTGTGGGTTTATGTTGTTTAGTTTCTCTGTGATAAACATCTGAGTGATTCTAGAACACCTGCGGGCTGTGTGTTTACTTTTGCATGAAGCTGGCAAAGTCTTTTCTGCAGCAACTGTACATGCTCCTGTAGTTTCACTAGCGAGGTGCTGGTTCTGCATATTTTGCTGCACTATGGCCCCACCCGTGAGGGAGGCATTTTTCTCTACATCATAGCCAGCATTTGTCATTGTTGATACTTTTGAATTTTAATCATCCAGACAGGCATGTAGGGTGTGTGGCTATCTCACTGAAATTTGAACTAGTGTTTATTTGACAGCCAGAAGTGTTGGGCATCATTTTTTTAGTGTCTATTTGCCTTCTGTATACTTTCATTAATACAATGTCTATTTATGTCTTTTGCCCATTTTTAAATTGGTGTGTGCATGTGTGTGTGTGTGTGCATACTCGCACACATGTGTGTGCATGTTATATGTATGTGTGTGCATGCGTGCATGTGTGTGTTACATGTATGTGTGTGCATGTGTACCTACCTATGTGGAGGACAGAAGTTGGCACTGAGTGCCTTTCTCCATGGATTTCCACCTTAGATTTTGAGGCAGAATCTCTCAGCAGCCCAGCATTTCAGCTGACTGGCTGGCCAACAATCCTCAGCCGTCCTCCTCTCTCCAGTTCACCGGCTCTGGGATTACAGGGTGTGCCACCATGCCTGGCATTTACGTGAGTACAGGCAATCCAAGTCAGATGCTCACACTTGCTGTGCAAGCACATTCTATACTAAACCATGTCTCCAGCCCTTGAAGTTCTTTATGTTCTCTCTGCCGGGCTCCAAACAAATATAACAGCTTGAAAATATTGTCTCCGAGGCTGTGTTATCTCTTCATCCTCCTGCTAACACTTTCTCAAAGCAAAGGTTTCAACTTAGTGCTGGCTGCTTATCAATGTTTCCTCTTCTGAATCTGCTCTGGGGTGTCAAACTCAAGAAGCCTATGATAAAATTCACGCACTAGAACAAAGGAGACTGACTCAACTGGGTTTCCCACAGCTTGCACTGAAAAATCTTTCCTCCTGGAAAATCCCTCAGACCTAGACACGCGAGGACAGTTGACCATCCCAACTAGCAATGGAATTTTTTTTTTCTGCCTTACAGCAAAGCAAGTCCAGAGTAACAGTAAATGGGGGGGTGCCAGTTAGATGGTCCTATAACTTAGAACCAGGATGTGATGTCCCCATGAGCATGTTAGAGCATGCTGTGAGTATGTGAGGATGCTGTGACACCTCTTAGGACAGGCATACATGATGACATTGTCATTCCCTCCATCATTATGGTAGGCATGGTGCTCTGGAAGGCAAGCTTCTAGGGAAGAGAATTTCACTGGTGTGCTCATCCCACCACTCCGAGAGCTTTTGAGTCTGTACAGGGGCAGGTCTTCTCAGAGTTCCCACCCACATCTATTTTACTCCTTTGGGGCAAAGTCCTCAGTGCTGGCTATACATCACACTCTGAAAAAAGCTCCTCAAGAATGCTAATGAGTAGGATTTGTCCAAATTGTTAAAATTTGATTCTCTGGGGGGAGAGAAGGGTGGTGGCTTTAATGCTTTGATTGGAAATCTGCCCATGAACGCTGAAGGTCCTGTCCTCCAATTGGTTCTTGATCGATCAATAAAGATGCTAGTGGCTAATGGTTGGGCAGAAGAGGCGGGACTTCCAGGTTCCTACTCGCAGGAGAGGAGATGTAAGAGGGGAAAGGAGTTTCGCCATGCTGAGAAAGCCACCAATCATGGGAGATCTCAGGTGGAGTGGCCAATGGTTATTTCCCAGCCTGAGCCTGGGGTAGTAGATGAGAGATTAGAAACATGACTGAGCTCAGGGCAGATTCAGAGGTGTTGAGCTAGGACTAAAGGTGACTAAGCAACTAAACTGAGGATAAGCTGGGAGCACGTTAGCCACAGTAGGCTTAGAATTGCTTGGCCATTGAACTAAAAGCACATTAAAAATAAACTAATGTGGGGGGGGGGGCGGTGTTTCATCTGTAGAGCCAAAGGAACTTGGGTAGGAGCTAGTAGTGCCGTCCACCCAGAGCTAAAGTGGGGGATCCGAGGCATTTGTTAAATCCCCTCAGAGGGTTCTAGCAATGGGTAGCAACATTGTATCCCACTCTTCTAGACTCTGAGATACAAACTATCGGGAGTAGGAATGAGCTCTACCTGCCATCCTGAACCCATAAAACCTAGCACAAGGGTCACCTATGTGAGACCAGAGTATACAATATATATGTCTATATATTACATATACAATAATATATATTATTATACACATGATTGCATGTTTATTTGTATGTACATATGTAAAGCAATTGCTAACGAGTGAATAGGGGCTTTGAATATGGCTCTGTCAGTAAAGTGCTGGGCAAACATCAGAGCCTGAGTTTGATCCCCAACATTCATGTAAAAAATAAAAATAAAAATGAAAAGATCTGGACTAGAGAGATGGCTCAGTAGTTAGGAGCACTGACTGCTCTTCCAGAGGTCCTGAGTTCAATTCTCAGCAACCACATGGTGGCTCACTACCATCTGTAATGGGATTCGATGCTCTCTTCTGGTGTGTCCGAAGACAGTGACAGTGTACTCACATAAAATTAATAGATAAACCTTTCAAAAAATAAGATTAAATTAAATTAAAAATAAATAAAAATTAAAAAGACCTAAGTGCAAGCCTGCAATCCCAGGAGAGGTAAAGACAGTAGACTCCCCAGAGCTCACTAACCAGCCGATCTAGATGAAATGCTTCCATGATGGAGTCTGCCTCAAAACAATAAGGTGAAAAGCTATTGAGGAAGACACATGATGTCTACCTATGGCCTCCACTCACACACACACAAGTACACACACACACACAGGCACACACATATACAATGTACATACACATATACAAAACATGTACATACTTATATAAAATGAATGGATAAAAGAGAAAGATCCCCCACCTCATTGCCCCTCGACACCTGCAGCAAGCAGGATTGCTGGCCCCAAGACCTTGAGAGCAGGAGAGCTGGTCCTGCCCCTCACCAGCTGCAGCACTTAGGAGAGTTGGAACTACATCTCTTCTGGGCAGCACAATAGAGCTGGTCCTGGTTACAAGGGTTTCGGGTGAACCAGCCTGAGCTCATGAAAGCAGGAGACCTGGCCCCAGCCCCTTGCCAGCTGTAGCATTCAGGAGAGCTGTCCCTGCTCTTCACCAGATGCAGCACTCAGGAAGGTAGACCCTGTACAATAAAGCTATCCCTGCTAGTGTTGGCAAGAATCAGCCCTGAGGGCATGAGAATGGGCGAGCTGGCTCTGTCCCTTGCCAGCTGACGCATTGGGTGAGCTAGCCCAGGCAGTGCTGGAGAGCTCACCCTGGTGGTGTAGGAGTGGGAGAGTTCACAGGCTGACCAGCTCAGCTACCACCCAGGCCCAGATTTGGGTTGGCCCATCCCAACATCTCTCCCATGATGAACTTCTGGAGCAAGTGAAGGGGCCAGTCCTGTTGATTTAAAGCTGTAGGATCTCCACCCAGGGCAACAATAGGATCCAAGAGGAGTCCCCCTGAAGATCCAGTATTGATAGTGTAGCAGAAGCCAGAAGCCTCGAACCAGACCAACGACTCACTGCAATGAACATTTGCAAGCAAAGAAGTGTGGGCTAAAGGATATACTGTGGTATACATTGTAACACATTACAGTTTCCACAATGAGATTTTTTTTTTCCTTTGGGGGTTGAGGAGTTACAAGGGCCAAGGGTGGGTACAAAGGGGAAGGGGGAGGGGAGATGAGTGGGACTGGGCTGCATGATGTAAAATTCACAAAGAACCAATAAAAAGTTAAATTAAAAAAAAAAANTTTTTCCCCCTTGGCCATAGCTCTGGGCAGGTTTTGCACCAGGAGGAGGTTGATTAATGTGAATGTTTTAGCTGTGGTTGTTGTTTGTGTATAAACTTTTGTTAAAACAAGCACTGCAGAAGAAATGACCTTTATGTAGACACCTATTAAGGCACTAAAAGGCTTGGCTACATTCATCCGAGACTCCTACACATAACGAGGGGGACAATACGGGGATCAGCAGCTGCAGGGGTTGAATTGAATCCTTCAACAATAGAAAAGTTTTTCAGACCCAAATACCAGCAATCAAAGAGAATTTTTGCAGATAATCCGAGAGAAAGAAAATAAGAGAGGGAGGAAAAAAGCCAGGCAACTTTGTACCCGTTAGCATAAGGTGGCCGTCTGAAACATGTCAGCTTAGGGCCAGTCCCTTACCTCCATTCTTTTGCCTAACTGCAGTATTCAAAACTGTTTCCCCCAAATAATCCCAGATGGCATGCCACAAAATTTCAATTCATTTTAAAAGCTTTCTTTGCTGTTATTATGTGGTTGAAAGTCCGAAAGCAGCTTGCCATTCTCACAGCACTATTTGCATTGGCTATTATCCCCTAAAATCCCCCTTTAAACAGCTACATTGTCAGCCCATAGGCCTCATTTAGAACTACAAAAAGGCCCAGATTAATTCGATCAAAGAAAGAGCCAAGTACAAAACGCACTTTTCAAACTGTATCAGAGTAGGTTCGCTTTACGGATCGCTTCGGGGCAAGAACCGCGGCGGGGGGAGGGGGGAGAGAACTGCAAGAAAGGTTGGTTACGAAGTGAAATAACTCGGCTTGGCTCCCTAACTGATTTATCTGAACATCTCAAGGCGAAATCTCCAATTGAAAATTCTTCCTGAGAAATATATTTGAATATAAATGCGGAAACAGACACCCACAAATTGCAGCATCGCATGCGCGCCACGGGCTTTCAGCCACCATTCTTCGGCGGCAGTCTGAAGCCTTGCAGCGACGATCTGGTTGGTAAAAGGCGGTTCTGGGACCTCGTATACTGCATTAAGACTAAGACTTTTGCACAGGTTTAAAAAACAAAAATCCATCTGACTTTCTGCACCCCATCCCAGAGAAAATGTTTGATGTCACTCCCAGAAAAGAAAGTGAAGTAAAAACAAAGAAGAAAAAGACAGAATGAAAAGCGGGGGGGGGGGAACGGTCTGCTAACATTTCTTTCCATAGAACAAAACACATTCAAAATGCAGGTGGAATTCCGGGATTATCCGCAGGAGGCCGAGGCTGTCTGCTAGCCACCGGGTTTGTTGGTTTTAGTCTCACCTGGGGGTCTGGAGGTGGGGAACACGCTGCGACAAGACGAGCCGGAGTTTGGGGCTCTTAGGAACTCTGCATTAGTTTCCCAGGCAGGGTTAGCCGCGTGGTCCCGCTGGAGAAGGCGCGGGCTCCCCGGACTCTTCGCCCGGAGCTGTTCCCCTCAGCCGCTGCTTTTGTGCGCGCAGAACATTTTATAGAGGAGTGAATGGCTGCACAAAGGTAGGCCGTGCACGGCAATAAATGCAGTTTGCCTCTTCAGAGACCCAGCAGGGCTGGAGCGCGGAAAACACCCGCAGCTGCAGCAAATAGAAGTGATCCGCAGCAGAGCGCAGCCAGCGACAGTTTTAGTCGGTTGTTTGGGCTGGGTCTTTTGCTGTGGGAGACCTGGGCGGTCTGCTGTTCAAAGCCACCCTGGAAACAAAAGACCATCGTGCAACTCTAATGGCATGAAACATGAGATTTAGAAAAGTCACGCTCCCCAAAGGGTTCCAACCACAGCCCAGTGGTCCTCTAGATTCTTAGTCACATGCTTATCTAGAAATCTGAAGATTTAATAAATTACTCAAATCTCATATCTCACTACACCCTACAACCAAATCCTCATAATGGTTCCGAGAATCCCCTAGAACAGCGTCCTCAACTTATGGGTCGTGACCCCTTCGGAGATTGAATAGTTCTTTGACAGGGGTCGCCCAAGACCATCGGAAAACCCAGAAATTTACATTACAATTCATAACAGTGGCAAAAACTACAGTTATGAAATAGCATTGAAAATTATGGTTAGGGTCACCACAGCATTAGGAATGTTATGGACCACTGCCCTAGAGAAATCAAACATGTATAGCAAAACTTGGAAGAGTTACCCTACCTCCCATTGCTGAAAGCAGAACGACAGGGAAAGAAGTAGACAGTGGATCCAGCATTGATGACATGGACCTATAATCTCACCACTGAGGAGGCAGAGGCAGGAGGATCACAAGTTTGAGATCAGCCTTTTTACTACACAGTAACTTCCAGTACAACGTAGGTTACAGAGTGAACCTCAGAAAAACTAAAAACATTAAGGGGGTGGGGGTGGGGTGGAAGAAGAGAAATTGGATTTGAATCCATGGAGACAGGACGCCTGGGGCAATGGTTGAGTGGTTAAGACCACTGTCTGCCCTTCCAGAAGAGCTAGGTTCAATTCCTAGCACCCATATTACAGTATCTGTAACTCTGTACTCCTAGGGAAGCCGATGCCCTCTTCTGTGGTTCCAAGGGCACTGCAAGCAGTGCACAGATATAACATGCAGGCAAAACATTCAAACACTGGAAATAATGAAAAATTATTTCAAAGAAGTGGGAGGATTGAAGCCAGCTTCTGCTAATTAGAGGCTAGCCTGCACTATGTAAGACCCTGTCGAAAAGAAGGAAGAAACAAAGAAAAAGAATCAAGCTGTTGTTCTGCCTGGAGGCTCTCACCTTTATTACAGCCAGCACTCAGGAGGCAGAAGCAGGTAGGTGGGTCTCTGTGAGTTTGCAGCCAGCCTGTTCTACGTGGTGAGTTGCAGGCCAGCCCAGGTTACATGGTGAGACCCTGCTTGCTAATCATACTAGGAAAGAAACCATATTTGTTTATTCATTATGAGACAAATTATGTCACCCAGAGAAAACACACTGGAAGTTGTTTATTTCTAATGAATGTCAATATCTGGAGTGAAAATATTTTCTGTGACTTTTACATAGATCCCACTGGTGCCCTAGCTAAAAAATACCATGACTTCCTTTCATGCTATGTATTTGCATGACGATGCATCAAGAATGGTCTAAGTTAGGCAGGAGGATCAAAATGTTTGTCCTTACCACCTCTTCAGGGTGCAGGGATTCACAGTGGTGCCACTGGAACTTGCTAGGACATTGTTCAAGGCAAAGTTAAATGAGTTTATTTCTTAGTGTATGAGTACATGTTTAGTCTCACACAGGACTTAAAGGTCTGTGTCCTGCATCTTAGAACACGGGTAGATGCTACACCACACAGGTATCTGAGATTCAGTGTGGCCAATGTAAAACTTTCAGCCACATCAGTCATGATTAACTGAACCAGACTCCAAATTCTCTGCAAGGAGACTTTCCCTTTCTGAGCCATGTGCCCAAACTATTGGTGCCCTAGAAACCACCTCCATTTTCTTTAGACAAGTGGTAAAAGATACTGTCTTTTTAACATTGTTTCACAAGGTCCAGAGAGACCACTCAGAGGCTAAAAACACTTACAGCTCTCCTAGAGGACCTGCATTCAGTTCCTAGCACCAATATGGTGGCTCACAACCATCTGTAGTTCCAGTTCCAAGAGATCTGCTGCCCTCTTCTGGTTTCTGCAGGCACTACATGAACATGATGCACAGACTTACATGCATTCATGTAAGCATAACTTTTCTTTTTTTTTTTTTTTTTTTTTTTTTTTTGGTTTTTCGAGACAGGGTTTCTCTGTCTAGCCCTGGATGTCCTGGAACTCACTTTGTAGACCAGGCTGGCCTCGAACTCAGAAATCCGCCTGCCTCTGCCTCCCGAGTGCTGGGATTAAAGGCGTGCACCACCACGCCCGGCAAGCATAACTCTTAAGCACATGAAATAAAACAAATCTTTAAAAATTGAGAAGTTCATAGGTGCTTCTAATGTGTTTTGATTAAATATGTCCCCTATTGTCTCCCCTCCAATTCTTCCCATAATCCTCCAGCACTTTTCCTTTCCAACTCCCTGTTCTCACTCTTTTATTAAGGGCTGCCTGTATGTGCATGAGTACAGAACCATCTACTGAAGCATGGGTAGCCATTCAGGGCGATGCATCCCTGAAGAAACCCCATTCTTCCTCCCTCAGCAGTCACCAATTGCTGTGGGACTTCCTGAGCCAATGCCCTGTCTAAGCTACGAATTTTCTGCAGGTCTCCTGCACAGAGCCATAGCTCAGTTCATGTGTGCAATGGCCCTACCATGTCTAGGAAGTACTGTTTCACTGCCGAAATCCACTACTTTCTCTGCCCCTCTTCCATGATGAGTTCTGAGCCTGGGGGGAGCTCAGAATTTGTCCCATTTAGAGCTAAGCACTCTGCAGCCTCTTACCCTCTGCATGCTGACCAGTCACAGGCCTCTGCAGTAAACACCATCCTCTGCAAAAAGAAGCTTCAGCGATGAGGGCAGAGAGATGTAACTCGCCTTCTGTCGGACATGTAACAAATATCTTGAAAATGGGAAAAATTGTTTTTATCTAGATCTATTGTGTGTCAAAAACAATATTTTTAAATATATCGGGTGATTGTTTATCTGCCACCAAGCGTGATGGTTAGTCTAATTTGCCGTAATAAGTAAGGCAGAGCAGATTGAAAGCAGTAAGAAGAAAACTCACTGATCACATGTTACACAAAGGAAATGGGAACCCCACCAAGACTGCTAAAACTGAGCACCTAGTGTAGATCACCTAAACAACTTATTGCCCATAGCACTACAAGTTTGTGACTGAGGAGCAAGGCATGTCTTGTGAGGCATCTCTTTCTGGTTTGCAGGTAGCTCCTGTCTCACTTGTGCCCTCCCATGGTAGACACACCGGAAGGGAGCAAGCTCCATGGCTTGCTTCTTACAAGAGCACTAATACTGTTCCTGGGGCCATACTCTCAAGACCTAATTCCTTCCCAAAGACCTTACCTCTTAACACATTGAAAGTTAGCATTTCCATTAATTTGGAGGCATGAGACTTAGTCCAAAATAGTCCAAGCAAAGGACATTTGTTACTGCATATAACTTAGAATGAGAACTGGAGACAGTGACTAATGGTCCAGCATAAATAAAAAAACTCCTCAAGGCCACAACCAACATCTCCCTCCCTTTGTATCCAGGATTCAGCCCACACCCTCCCCACATGTCCAATCCACATGTCCAAGGCTCCCAGGAAAGATGTCGTGTTGGCTTAATGGAAATTCTGGGTGCTGCTCCAATGTCTCATACGAACCTCAGTTATGTATGGAAGACTACACCCACCCCAATGCTTATTCAGCATTTATTCCTACAATCCATCCAGTGGGTGAAAGGTAAAAGACAACTTGTGAAGGTTTGGGTCCCCTCATTGTGCTCTCAGGGGAAGGCCCTTGAGAGCCTTCTCACAGGTACAATATGGTTAGCAGCCTCCTCATAGAGAAACATCCATTTGGCTAGTGTGTGGTAGTAACATCTAGTGTGTCAAAGTCCTATCTGCCGGCTGCTCTTCTCCAGGGCAGTAATAACAAACGCTGCTGTGGGAATTACGTTTTTCCGATGATTAGGTTATATAGCAGACTAATGACTTTTGCCTTTCTGAAGAGCCAAGAGCAGCTGCCCTGCTGGGATTTTCCTCAGAGACTGTCAACTAAAGAATGTCAGCGGGGCTATTTATGTAAGCCCCTGATTACTGCTAAAATCTGGACAGTGAGGAAGAGAATAATGGTCTTTTCTATCATATCTATTTTGTAATTTGATGACTCCTGTGAGCCTCTTCCTTCTAATTGCATAAAACAACTAAAGTATTCTGTTAAGGAAAACGTGGTAGCTAAATAACGAAGAGCCAAAACCCACCTAATTAAGACACGACTGCCAGAAATGAGACCCAAGCTGCTTAGGGGTTATAATCACTTCTGGATGTCTCAAAAGCTCTCCGTACACTAATGCACCAGGGGAAATAGCCAGCATTAGGCTACCAGGCGTCTTCATCAGTGCAGTCTGGAGCCTCACACCCATCAGAACTTCAACATCTTTAGCAATGAAAGGCTGGAATCAGATGACTCCATACATTTGAAAATGAGTCTGATTTTGTAGGCTCCTATTCTACCTCCCAACTTCCATGCCTACCCTCTGTTCCCATAAATACTGTTAGGTTTTTAGGGGGAGTGGCCCTTTGGGCTAGCCTGGAGCTCCATGGTAGAGAGCTATCATACCCAAAACTCTGAACAGTAAAATAGGAAACCTAAACCACTATGTTTCTTTGTCTATGATTTCATGGGAGTGTTTGCTGGACTCTGGCATAAGGAAGCCATCAGAATAAGGAGTGGATGACCTAAAAACTCAAGGATCTAACATAAAGGGCTAGATTCGTTTACCCTGCCGCCTGCTGCGGGAAATACTTAAAAAAGACGGAAGTGGCACATTCCCTTCCTTGTGCCCAGATACTCTGCCCAGGCAGGCTGGCCGGCCATGCACTGGCAAGCAATGGGTCACCTATTTTATCTCGTGGACACTCTGACTCAGAACTCCACAATCTTTCCACCCAGGGAGAGCCCACGGGTCGTTACCACACCAACCTCGTGCTTCAAATCCCCTACGGCCTTTGTGGTGCACATCTGGCAAACCCACTCACACTTTGTCGCTGTTCCTTTCTCTCTTGAACTATTCCTTTCTCTCTTGAACCCAGACCAGCCGATGTGTGAAGGAAAATGCAACAAAACTTAGTTCAGAAACAATGGTAACTCAATCTCTGGGTGCAACAACTCAAACCTCATCTAGCACCGGGCAGTGGTGGCGCACGCCTTTAATCCCAGCACTTGGAAGGCAGAGGCAGGCTGATTTCTGAGTTGGAGGCCAGCCTGGTCTACAGAGTGAGTAGGGCTATACAGAGAAACCCTGTCTCGGGGACGGGAGGTGCGGGGGAGGGAGGGAACTAATCTTGTAAACCATTTTAAAACTGGATTCCTCCAGTGGTGAATCCTTGCACATCCGCCATGATACCAGGAAACTCTAGCAGCTACGTCTTACCCATTCGCTGTCCTCATTCCAAAAGAACAGAGCTGAGGGGACATCATCACAGAGACAAAGGGCAGACACAAACTAACTTTCTGCTCCTTGAGGAGATTTTCAAGGACTCAGCTTGGCATGATGACCATGAGCTAACCCTCTAAAACTGTATGCAATCCCCCCAATTAAGTGCTTTCTTTTGTAAGTAGCTTCAGCCAATGTGTCTCCTCATAGCAATAGAACACTAAGATATCACCTAATATCCAGGAAGTTTACATTACCCCAGAAGTAAGCCTTGTGCCCACTCGTAGTCATTCTCTAGTCTTCATTCTCCTTCCTAGCCCTCAGCAACTACTAACCTGATTTCTTTATCTATAGATTTGTCTATTCCAGACATTTCATATAGGAGGAACCATAAACTATATGGCCATTTGCAAGTAGCATCTTTTACTTCCTATAATATTTTCAAGGTCTGTCCATGTTGTCGCATATATTGTTACTTCTTCTGTTTCATTTTGTCCTTGTTTTTACTTTGTACCTGTGGATATTTTGCCCACATATGTCTATGCACTACTGCATGCAAAATCCAGAGGGCATAAGAGAACATCAGATCCCCTGGTACTGGAGTTACAGATGACTATGAACTACCATGTGGTTGCTGAGAAATGAACCTGGATCCTCCAGGACATTTGGGTTGTCCACCTAGTTGCTGACATATGCAGATGTGTGATATCAGAATAAGCTTTAAAAGGTATAAGAGAATCGTTATCCTTCTCTCTTTGGAGCAAGGAGAATTTCCTTTCTCTGCCACTAGTTAGAGCTTTATTACAGAGAACTTTCATTTTCTGTCAAAATTCCTTTTGAGTCACCAGGTGTTGCTGCTATGACAAATAATCCTACATTTCAGTAGTTCCTGATGCAAGTGCAAGAGTTTTAATTTTCCATCTTTTCTTTTTTGTCTTTACCTAGGTTGTTCCCAGATAGAAAATGGATAAAGTACGTCCCACGGCAGTCAGAATTCCATCCTTCCCCTGTCACATACACATGGATGCCAGTGCTATCTCCCAGAGGCTGTGACTTAGGTGAGAAGGTATGGAAGGCTGACAGCTGCTAACCGGAAAAGTTGGGTATGGTGGCACACAACTACAGTTCCACTTCTTGGAAGACTAAGGCAAGAGGATTACCTGAGCCTAGGAGTTTGGGTCCAGCCTAGACAACATGGCAAGACCTTGTTTTTAAAAATTAACTTCAATTAAAAAGGATAAGAAGATTGTCTGGGTTATCTGGGGGTGGCTAATGTAATCACAAGAGTCCTTAAAGGTACAATATGGAAAAGGCAGGAAGAAGGCTGTGGCAGTGATTCAGTGAGGTGCTTGTCTTGTAAGCATGCCAGGGTGTGTAAATCTGTTCAGAACCTCATGCCTTGGGAGGTCACTGACCCTAGTGGATAATCTATTACTGTGATTTTGCTAAAAAGAGATGATAACAAACTGCCCTCTAGTTACCTTTGTACTCATAGGCTAGCCCCAACTCTCAGTTATGGCCAGAGAAGCTTCTTTTTATAGTGGGTAGGAGTTGAGAATTCTCATTACTGGATAAAGTGCTGATAGTGAGTGGCTGTTAAGGGCCAAGCCCTAACCAGTCATCTGTGTCACCCACACACCCCCATACTCAAGGAAAACTTTGAAGAAGGGTCAGGAAGAAAGTAAGAGCTGGAGAGTGGGAAGGAGTGCTACAAACATCGTCTGCACATGACATGGTTGGTGTTATCATGGCCATTGTGGTTACTTGGATAAGATCTGTACAAGACTGGGCTCACTAATATGCCATTGTGAATGGGAGAAGGGTCTATGAGGTCCCAGGCCTCTCTGAAGAGCTATTGGCAATTAATGGGTGCCAGGGGCAAGGAAAATGTTTTATTGAGTGGTGTAGCCTCTGGGAAGTCATCCATGCTTATGCAGACAGTCCTACTTAAACTCACCGGGACACACACACCCAGAAGAAGGGAATAAAGAAAGGGAGGAAGGGTCTCAGTGGGAGGATGGGGGGTGAGACAGGACAACATGAGCAATAACATGAAACTGACAAAGAATTTTTAATTAAGTATAATAAACTAAATTGAAAAAGAATATAAGTATGCTCTCCAAAAAAAACTCAAAGGAAAAGAAAACAAAAAGAAAAGATAATATAATGGAGGATAAACATACTGCTGTACTCTGAAAATACATCACACCAATATGTAAAACCATACAATAAACTGATCTCAAACTGTTTCAGTGCTGAGAACGCTTTGCTTCCTGCCTGTTAGCTGATGCTCTCACTGGGGTTCAGAGACAACTGTCAACACTTGTGTCTTATGACTTGTGATGAAGTTCTGTCTCACATTCCACTGTCACAAGAATAGGACAGTGAACAATGGTGGCTTATTCTACACATGCAGGAAGAGCTCCTTAGCAATGTTGCAGTTTATAACACGGTTTTCACCCCTTCACTCTCGAATGCCTTTTTCCTTTCAGTCCTTCCTCTGACTGTGGTTTTCATCTTGGGTCGCTCTCGCTGTTCTTTCTGTCATCGTTCTGAAATACAAATTAAACTCTTCATTATCAAAAGCAAGAGAGGGTCGGGGGGAGAAATATTCCTGGTTAAATGAGAGTGATAGCAGGAAATGCAATACGGTCCTACCGATTCTGTAGTAGAGACGGGGAAATGACCCGAAGGATGTTTATGCTAATTAATAAGCTGGAATGCAGATGGTAGATTATAGTACTGAACAGATGTTAAATTTACTGTACTTGATGACCATACTGTGTTATGTAAGAGAATATCCTTGTTCTTATGAAATACTGATGCTTTCAAGGGGAAAGAATGTGATACAAATATGCAATTCACTCTCAGTGGTTCAGAAAAATACAACTGTACAGAGTCCAGGAAAAGACTGAGAAAATAGAATAATTTTTAAAAGATTTCTATTTACCAACCAGTGCCGCTGCAGCCGGGGATCCACCCCATAATCAGCCACCAAACGCAGACACTATTGCATACGCCAGCAAGATATTGCTGAAAGGGCCCTGATATAGCTGTCTCATGTGAGGCTATGCCAGTGCCTGACAAACACAGAAGTAGATGCTCATAGTCAGCTATTAGATGGAACACAGGGTTCCCAAGGGAGGAGCTAGGGAAAGTACCCAAGGAGCTGAAGGGGTCTCCAACCCTATAGGTGGAAGAACAATATGAACTAACTAGTACCCCCAGAGCTCGTGTCTCTAGCTGCATATGTAGCAGAAGATAGCCTAATTGGCCATCATTGGGAAGAGAGGCCCCTTGGTCATGCAAACTTTATATGCCCCAGTACAGGGGAACACCAGGGCCAAGATGTGGGAGTGGGTGGGTAGGGGAGCAGGGCACAGGATGGGGGAGAGTATAGGGAACTTTCGGGATAACATTTGAAATGTAAATGAAGAAAATATCTAATAAAAATTGGAAAAAATATATAGAAAAATTAAAAAAAAAAGATTTCTATTTACTGAGGACTAGAGAGATATCTGAGTGACTACGTGTTCTTGCTGCTATTCCAGAGAACCTAAGTTAGGTCTCTAAGCACCCATGTCAGACAGTCCATGACCACCTGCAATTCTAGCTCCAAAGAATCTGATGCCCTCTTTTGGCCTCTGCAGCATATGCACATAGAGAGAATAAATGAAATAAAATTTTACAGTGTGTGTGTGTGTGTGTGTGTGTGTGTGTGTGTGTGTGTGTGTATGCACATTGTTTGGTTTTTTTAAAGACCAAGTTTCTCTGTATAGCCTTTGCTGTCCTGGAACTCACTCTGTAGATCAGGCTGGATTTGAACTCAGAGATCTGCCTAACTCTGTCACCTGAATGTTAGGATTAAAAGTGTGTGCCACCACCTAGGAAGTTCTGTCTTCTTTTTCAATGGACAGATAAACAGTGACATAGCCTAATGTTCCAGGTTTCATGTGTGGGCTAGTTGAATTTTGGTATGTGAACACCAGCACTCACAGGTGGATATATTTTAGTAAGTCACCCATTACTATTAGTAATTACTACTATTATTACTATTGCTATTAGCTACTAGTTGGCTCAACTAGCAGCACTGTCCTTCCGGTCTCTCCCCTTCTCCTTCTTGTGTCTCTGTGAGAGGTTAAAGTGGAGGCTCTCACATTCACAGAGCCTTATAACTATGGCTGTCCTCTCACTCTGTGCCTAGTATACACTGGAATTCCAAGGCCATGGTTCACCAATCTGGCATGTATCTGATGACCTACTCACCATCTCATCACCCTACCAAGAACCTTTATGCCTCTTGGTTAAGTCTCATTGCGCTCATGCTAGCCGATCCTGTGTGTATCTTGGTGTCCTCTTCCGATGAGCAAGGAAAAATGTGATTTGACAAACTCTAATATTTCTTTCAGATCTAACATCCCAGACTTTCTTCAACCATCTCTCACAAAATGAAGTGGGTTTGAATAGTCCAGGTATTGAGACACTGCCTTTCCCCTCTGTGAGATGTACTTCTTACTTCCTAAACCACATGATAAATATTGTTCAATTCCCAACAACCACATGAAGGCTCACAACCATCTGTACAGCTACAGTGTACTCATATACATAAAATAAAATAAATAAATTTAAAAAAAATAAAAGAAGGAAGAAAGAAGTGCACAGGCAGTATGACTCATATCCAGGTAGAGAATCCACTCTGGCTGGTGACCCAGCTGATTCTCTCTACCCCTTGGCCAAGTTGGTCACTGCAACTGTGGGGATAACAGAGTTGCAACTCTGACTTGTACACATCCAGATATGACCTGAGTCATGAATGGGATAGAGCCTCCAACAAAAGGGATGTAGGGGGAAGACAACAACGTATCCCCAAAAGATGGTCCACTAACTGCTGAGAACCCTGTTCCCTTCCACGCCAGGGACTCACTGGCCACCAGCACCCAGGAGGATTGGCTAAGGTACCAGAGGGGATGGCAGGCAGTTCACCAGAAGAGATCATCAAAAGATTGTACCGTTCCCTGCTATTAGCTATCAGGCAAGAAGATCTTGGCTTTTATTCTCCCTAGACCCTGAGTGCTCAATTCACTTTACAATCTACTTTTCTTGTTTATGACTAAGCCTAAGCCTCAGAGAGAAGACAGAGTTCTGCTAAGAACTTTTCTGTAGCCATAGAAGGCTTTTTATTTAAGTTCCTTAAGATCAAAAAGTGAAGGTGCCTTTTCTCCGATTCAACCTCCACGTGCAAGGACATTGTCCTAATGAGAAGGATACTGTCCATTAGGGTAAGACCTGGAGCCCTAAGTTTGGGTGTGCTCTTGAACCTTAACAATTGCTATAGCTTATTTTCCTCTTCTGAGGGTGGAGGAATGGGGGGGGGGTGTAGGGAATGGAGGTCTTCCTGCTAGAGAAGAAAACTCATTGATTAAACCAGGTCTAATTCCCTAACTCCTCTAACAACCAAAGGAGACTACTATACCTGAGGTCAATTCTAGTCACATTCATAGAGACCCAAGGAATCAAAGCACACTCACTAATGTACCTGAGAAAGCAGCCCCAGGAGGGATGGAGAGCAAGACCAGAAAAATAAAAATCATTTACTCTGAAAATACAAGATGACTATTTTTGGTCTCTTTTCATCCATTTGTCCATTTATCAAACACCATATACTAGGCTAGAAAAAAAAAAGTTGAGAGCACGAAGACAAATGAGCTGTGAAATGTAAAGATTTGCTGAGCAGCTATGGTGGCTAATATTGTCAATTCGACAGAATCTACAATCACCAAAGAAACAAGCATCCAGCCATGCATATGGGAGATAACTTTAATTAGACTAGGTCTGGGCATGCCTGTGAGAGATTATATTGAGGTAGGAAGAACCACCCTAAATGTGGGTAGTACCATTCCCTGGGCTGATGTCTGAGAATGCAGAAAAACGAGAAAGCTGGCAGAGCAGCAGCCGTGCTCTGCTTCCTGACTGGAGTGCAGCAGGATCCACTGACTCATTCATTCCCGCCCAGAAACTTCCGGCTGGGGCAGGACTTCCTGCCATGATGGCTTGTAACGTGGAACTGTGACCCAAAAGACTTCCTTTTTCTCTTAAGTTGCTGTTGTCAGAGAACTTTATCACAGCAACAGAAATGTGAGCAGCCAAGGCAGAAGCACGTTAAAAATAAACAAGAGCCATGTGCGGGCTGGAGAGATGGCTCAGTGGTTAAGAGCACCGACTGCTCTTCCAGAGGTCTTGAGGTCAAATCCCACAACCACATGGTGGCTCACAACCATCCATATTGAGATCTGATGCCCTCTTCTGGGGTATCTGAAGACAGCTACAGTGACTTGCATATAATAAATAAACAAATCTTAAAAGGGAAAAAAAAAAAAAAGAGCTATGTGTAATGGCACACACCTCGAATCCCAGAACACAAGAAGTGAAAACAGGACTGCTGTGGCTTTAAGGCAAGTCTGGGTATATATCAAATCCAAATCCATGCCCACCCACCCCCAACACTGCCAACCAATAAGTGGGTCAGTGGCAGTTCTCAAAAAAAAAAAAAAAATCACAGACAGGCAATAGGTATTTTTTTAAAGTGTGCAACACCCTTATCCACTAGTGCGATGCAAACACTATTGTCTGAGCTTACATCTCGTGCCAGTCAGAAGGGCGATCATCAAGGATAAAGTGGCAAAAATGCTGAAGATGTGGGGAAAGAGAAATCCTTAAGTCACTCATGCAACCACACAGAAACCAGTGTGGTAGTCTCTCAAACAATTAAAACTGGGGGGGTGTGGGGGGTGTGTGTCTGTATGTGGCAGGTAGGGCTGGGAGTGAGGACAGAAATCAGTGGGGGGCATCTCTAGGACTAGCTGAGACCTAGATGGCAGAGGCTCCCAGGAGTCTATGGGAGTAACCCTAGCTGAGACTCCTAGTAGCTGGGGATGTGGAGACTCAAGTGGCCCACCTCCTGTAGCCAGGCAGGACTTCCAGTGGAGAGGGGAGACATCAACCCACCCACAAAACCTTCAACCCAAAATGTGTTCTGCCTACAAGATGCAGGGATAAAGATGAAGCAGTGATTGAGGGATGGATGGCCAACCAATAACTGCCCCAATTTGAGACCCAGCCTATGGGACAGAGTCAATCCCTGACATTACTAATGATACTCTTCTATCCTTGCAGACAGGAGCGAATGGAAACAGATGCAGAAACCCACAGCCAAACATCAGGTAAAGCTGGGGGAATCTTGTGGAACAGTGGGGGATATTGAACGAGCCAGAGGGGTCAAGAACACCACATAAAAAGCCCTACAGAGTCAACTAATCTGGGCCCATGCGGGCTCACAGAAATTGAACTACCAACCAAAGAGCATGCATGGGCTAGCTGGACCTAAGCACCCTACACATTTGCCGCAGAAGTCTAGTCTTCTTGTGCAGGCCCTAACAACTTAGCAGTGGAGCTGGGTGCTGTCTCTACTCTTGCCAGTCATTAGCTCCTCTTTCCCTAGCTGGGCTGCCTGGTCAGGCCTCAGTGGGAGAGGGGGAGCTTAGCCTTGCTGAGCCTTGAAGTCCCAGGGCAGGGTGGCGCCCAAGGAGGACTTCCCCTTCTCTGAGAAGGGTGCATGTATGTGTGTGTGTGGGGGGGGTTAATAGGTGGAGTGATTTGTAAGCATGAGACTGGGAGGAGATGAGGGAAGTGGGTATGTGATTTGGATGTAAAGTGAATAAATAAATTATCAAAGGAAGAAAAAAAAGAGAGATCTACCATAAGACCCAATTACAACCAATCTTCTAGCTTCTAACTGTTATATAAGTGTATTTATGTGTAATTAAGTGAAGTTGTCAGAATACTAGAAAGGAGTGGGTCCATGAGATGGGGGGGGGGGGGCTAAAGCAGGGGATACGGAGTGGGTGATACAATCCTGCAATATAAAAATGAGAGGAGGAAAACTAGGGGCAGAAGAGTACAGTGGGGATGGGGATGACAGGGACAGAGGGTAGGCAATCAACCACAACTAGGTAGGCATGAGAACGACACAGGAAACCTATAACTTTATATGCTAGTTAAAATATGAAGATCAGAGGGCTCAGAAAATGACTCAGTGTGTAAACCTTGCAAGGATGAAGGCCTGAGTTCCCATATTAAAGCTCCTGTAAGAGGGCAGGGCACAGCTATAACCTCAGTGTTCCGGAGGCAGAAAAACACAGAGATCTTGTGGGCTTGCTGGTCGACAAGAAGTACTGTTTCAATAAGCATGGCGGAGGATCGCAGAGATGGCTCAGTGGTTAAGAGTATGTACTGCTCTCTAGAGGGCCCAAGTTCAGTTTCCAGCTCCCGTGATGGGTGGGTTACACTCGTAACCGCAGCTACAGGGAGAACTGATAGTCCAAGCCTCTGAGGGTACTTACACCTACCAACACACACACACAAAACTTTAAAAATAAATCTTTCTGGAACCTGGCACGGTGACACACATCATTAGTCCCAGTACCTGGAAGATAGAGGCAGGAAGATTTCTATGAGTTAAAGGCCATCCTGGTCTACCTAGTGAGTTCCAAAACAGCCTGTGCTACATAAAGAAATCTGTCTCAAAAAAAAAAGTAAATAATGTGGAGAACAACAGAGGAGGATACATAACATCTACCTGTGGTCTCCACATTCACACGTGAATCTATGCACACATATGCACTACAGCACACACACGCATATTATTAAATTTCAAGAGTTTAAGGCCATGCAAGACTGCAGAATGAAACTCTGTAAAAACAAATAAATTCCAACAACTAAAAAATTAGACCTCACTGAAGCTGTGAGTAGGATTCCTACAGACTGGGAGAGTTGCAGGGGAAAAGAGATGGAGGGATTCCTGAGTACTCATAGAATTTGACAGATTCTGGTGTGCCACTGCAAAGAGGGGTGGTTATAAGTAAGGTTCCCCATACTGCACATCTCAGAAGGCTAGGGTTCTGAATGTTTTCATCATAAAAAAAAAAAAAGGCCAAGTGTTTGAGAAGGTATGTGTAACCTGACTTAGTACACAGTACAGGTTTAGAAACAGATCACAAGATACCTTACTAATATGTACACATTTTATGTCTATGTATCAGTTGAAAATGTTCAATAAAGGTATAGATAGTAGACAGAAAGATCTGAGCATGACCTTACACAACTGTAACCCAGCACTTGGGAGCAGAGGCAGGAGCATCAGGCATTAAAGGTTACCCTTGGTTATAGAGCAGGTTCAAGGCCAGTTACCCAAGACCCTTTCTCAGTAAGACAAGCACAGGGCTGAAGAAATGATCGTTCAGATGGCAGGTAACAAGCCTCTGAAACTCCAACTCAAGGGTCCCAATGGTCTCTTCTGGCCTCTGTAGGAACAGCCCATACATGGTGCACAGAAACACAAGCACACAAGCACACATACACATATACATACATACACCTACATACATAAATCTTTTTTTTTAATTTTTAGTTTCTATTTTTCAAGACAGGGTTTCCCTGTGTAGCTCTGAATGTCCTGGAACTACTAAGTAGGCAAGGCAAACTCAAAGATCTACCTGCCTCTGCTTCCCTGGTGCTAGGATTAAAGGCTAATAGCCTGTGCCATAACACCCAGGTATAAAATCATTTTTTAAAGAACAAGAGTAAAGGCCAGGCAGTGGTGGTGCATGCCTTTAATCCCAGCACTTAGGAGGCAGAGGCAGGTGGATTTCTACAAAGTGAGTTCCAGGATAGTCAGGGCTATTCAGAGAAGTCCTGTCTCAAAAAAAAAAAAAAAAACAAAAACAAAACAAAAAACAAAAACAAAACCAACCAACCAAACAAAGAACAAAAATAAAGAAGACAAAAAAAATACAATATAAAAGATAACTTAAATTTGGAGGACTATATTAATACTACTATACTACCACTAGTGGTGTGAGATAGATAGATAGATAGATAGATAGATAGATAGATAGATAGATAGATAGATAGATTAATTGCTAGGCATGGTAGTATATGCCTATATTTAATTCCAGTAGTCCAGAAGCAAAAGTAGGCAGATCTCTTGGAGTGTGAAGACAGCCTGGTCTATATAATGAGTTTCAGGCCAATCAAGGCTAGAGATCCTGTCTCAAAAATAATTCAAATTTGTACCCTAAAACTGCCCCAATTGTTTTCTTAGAAGTCAAACACAATATAAAGATAAAAGAGAGAAAGATAGAAGTGGGCTGATGGGGGCGGGGAAAGCAGAACACATCAGGTCATGACAGCAGAGGGAAGGGGATGGGAGGTCGAAAGGTCTAACTAGTGAAGGAAAGGAGGGATGGGAAGATGACGAGGTGTGGGTGGTGGGTAAACAAAAGTAAAGGGGAAACCAGATGAACACCTACAACTTTATTAAAGATGTACAATCTTGGCCCCGGCATCATGGTACCATAGACCTTTAATGCTAGCACTTAAGAGGTAGAGGCAGGAGGAACTCTGTCTGAAGCCAGCCTGGTCTACACAGTGAGCTCTAGGAAAGTCAGGACTACAGAGAGACCTGGTCTCTAAATAATGTATATTAATCTTTTTGAAAGTTTTAAATGGATGTGTTCTCCATGGATGAATAATTAATTATTCTTCTAGAAGCCATGGATTATTAAATAAAAATCCCAGTCCCTGGTGTAGGACATCTCCCTACAAGTTATTAGCTAGGATGTCCCAAAAGGCTCCCCAAAAACAATACAGGCTATTGGCATTTCTCATGGTTTTCCACCCAAACTTGATGGTAAGACCTGGTTGCTGAAGACATTGTGTAATTTAGTCTCACAACATAAAGAAATGAAGCTGGAGGCCAGCCTGGTCTACAGAGTGAGTTCCAGGACAGCCAGAGCTACACAGAGAAACACTGTCTCAAAAAACCGAAAAGGAAAGGAAAGGAAAGGAAAGAAAAGAAAAGAAAAGAAAAGAAAAGAAAAGAAAAGAAAAGAAAAGAAAAGAAAAGAAAAGAAAAGAAGCTGGAAATGAGCTGCAGGTATCCTTCCTACTAGCTAGCCTTCATTGTGTCAGAAGGTGCTCTGCAGGCCATTGGGGTGGGGGGTGGGGGGTCAAGTTATCAACATTCTTACTTGTACATCAGCATCCTATGAGCTACAATAATGACCTGCCAGGGAAGGTGTGTTCTCCAGTGTAATGGTAGCATGGCTGTTATGGGGATTACCAACCTCCTTAGGGTTGAAGTTGAGGCCCATGTCACAGAACACTAGATTTTGTAAACCTGATCTAGAGAGAGCCTGTGATCGCAGGTCCGGGGAGAAACCTACTAGTGTTGTTTAACAGGATGATCTTGTCCAACTGCCTTCTAAATATTCATGCTTATACTCAGAGATGAATGCTGAACCCAGCCATCACCGGGGAAGCTTCCTGTTGCAGCCGGTTGTGATTTACTGCAGAAACTTCTAAGTGGTCAAAATACTTGAGCAAGAGACTCTAAGGGGCTGGAAAGATGGTTCAGTGATTAAAGGCGATTACTGCTTTTCTACAGTTTCCAGGTTCAATTCCTACCATCTACTTCTACATGGGAACTTGCTATTGTCTGTAACTCCAGTTCCAGGGGATATGACAACCTTCCTGACTCCTCGGGGTACAAGGTATGCATGTGAAACATGGTCAAACATGCAGGCAAAACACTCATACACATAAAAACAAAGGTTGTTTTTATTTTAAATTTATTTTTAAAAAAAGAGAGAGAGGAAAATGCCTTTTTATTAAACTCCCTGGGCCTCACGCAAAAAGAAAGCAGGGAAGTTTGAGGGGGAGCTGCTGACTTGCTGACAAGACTTCCAGTGGAAGAGGGGAGGGGACCTGGGAGGAGGAATTGAAGATGCAGTGAGAATGAGGACAATTCATTTTATAAATGTATGAAAAGGACAAAGAAAATATTTAAGCTCAGCAAATACTAGTTCTGGAAAAGCACCTGTGGCCGTGGACCTTTCTGTGCTTCCCAGAGCCACCTAGAAATGACAGCAACCACAGGACATCTTCTCAGAGGGAGCAGGACAAAGACATGAAGGAAGTCTATTATTAGCTTATTAGCTTGATGTCCTGAGATAACTTTCCAGGGCACCATGAATCCCGATTGTAGTGAAAAAGAAGCACTCTGATAACAGACACTTCTAGGTATGAACAGTTATTATGGAAGCATCAAGCCCACTCACTAAACCCTTTAGAAAGCTTTTCCATTATGGCTGTTCTCTCTCTCTCTCTCTCTCTCTCTCTCTCTCTCTCTCTCTCTCTCTCTCACACACACACACACACACACACACACACACACACACACACACACACACAATTCCAACCTAAGAAATTTGTTATCTGTCAGGCAGTTAAAGCCCTGAGGTATCCCTCCCTGGAGTGAAGCTCATGGATTAACATAATGGAATATGGATTTGAGCTCAGAGATCAATATAAGGAACTATATATCTAGCCTTTTCATTCACCATTTATTTTCACACTCTACTTGTGTCCAGATGTATAGACACCTCCATTAAGGAAATACAGCTCAAGTCACTCAGGTTTAATGACCATTGTTATTACTACAAAGACATCACTTCTGTTCCATTGAAGTCTGCTCTCACAGGTAGTCAGGTCACCTCCGCCCATCGAAAACATCATTAATCAAAGTCTTCTGTACCCCCAAGCCCTCACAAAACAGATCTCGATAAAAATAGCAAAAAGCTATATATTAATGGCCAAACATTGATCTTTCAGGTCCAATCTTTATAACCAGAAAGAGCAAACTGCTCAAAGAAAAGAATTGGTCAGCTCATAGTGCTTTGACCCAAATTTTCTGAGAGCTACTTTCCTTAAAGAACAGAATTAATGAAAAAAAAAAAAAAAGAATAGAATTAACCTCTGCCAGGATCATAGGGCAGAAAGAATTTCAGCTGAACTCTGCTTTTCCTGGGAGGG
The DNA here is from genome assembly GCA_902729485.2 of Mus minutoides. NCBI lineage: Eukaryota > Metazoa > Chordata > Mammalia > Rodentia > Muridae > Mus > Mus minutoides. Next base: position 51,529 of record LR752287.1, on the reverse strand, counting down.
TCCTAACAGTGTTCTGGAATCCCCAGCAAATTACCTCTTTTTTCCTGTCCCTGCAAAAGCAAACACAGCTGGGAATACATCTTGGCAGAAATTCCTCTTATCACTGCAGGCCCGGCTTACTGTCCAAATGCTCTGAAAGAAGCTAAGATGTCATTTCTTATACAAGCTCCATGTTGAAGGAAAGACCATGAAGTCATTCACTCCCACTCTCCAGCCAGCCTTAAGCAGGAGAGGTTTGTTTTTAATCCTGTCCTGGCCCAAACAGGACCAATTTGGAAATGTCTAAGATCACACTGCTGCTTGGGACCCTCTCTGAGATGGGCACAAAGGGCTCAGCTGGTCCCTGGAAGAAGGTTCCAAGTTCTGGGAGGAACTCACTAGTCCTCAGCCCTTTGGACAAACTGTTACTGTTTCTAACTCCCTGGTCTCTTCCTAGCTTGATGTTAATGTCCTCAGAGAATTGGGACAAAAGTGGACCAGATTCTGACTGAGAAGGAATACATACATAGTTACCGTATATGTTCCAAAGTCAGATGAACTCCCCTGGGAGTCATATTTCTTCCTAGCTCTGAGCCAGGAGCATTATAAAATATCTTATTTATAAAGACCCTCATCACTTGCCTAACTCACACCTCCTACCCCCAGCCTTTCTCCCTAACCTGCTCCACATACAGACCACTACAAAATGCTGTTTCAATACTGGCAGTACCCTGAGAGCCCAAGGATAAAACTGCATTAATGGCACTTGGCAGATAATCCCATTCTACTTTGAACTGCTCTGAGTTCAACACAGTGAAGAAATAAATAAGAATGCAAGAGAAGAGGCCGTAGAAATCCGAGCCTGCCCTTCCCACAATAAAAGAGGCACGGAGATTTCAGTAGCTGGTAAGAAAGAAAAAAAAGTATCTATCATCTCTTGCCGGAAGGCCACCAGCTCCCACCACTTGGGAGCCGCATTAGCACTTGTTTCTCTTCGGGACTGAAGTGTAAGATCGTGAGGATGGCAGTGAGAGTCTGCTGGCGGCCCAGGCTGTCGGGCAGGGTCAGGAAGCGGTAGATGATGTTTTTGAGATATTCCAGGTTGGCTCCCTCCCTGCTCTGGTCCCTCAGGTTCTTTTCGATGTGGCTCTGAAGGGCTCCAACCTCCTCTCGATGCCGCTCGCCCTCCTCCAGCAGCCTTTCCTGCAGCTGATGGGCCTCTACCTCCAGCCTGTGTTTCTGCTTCCTCAGAGAGGTGATCTCCACCTCCTTTCGGGCCAGCTGCTCAGCATAAAGGAAGAAGGTGGGCTCATTGGCTGCAGCAAGCTGCAGGGCCTGGGTCAAGCTATCTGAGGAAGCTGTGTCGGCTGGGTCCCCAAGACCTCCACTGCCCACTCCTCCCACAGGGCTTCTGCGTCCCGGCAACCCAGAGGACAAGGCCACTGAACGTAGTTGCTCCAGCTCCAAGTCCTTCTCGGCGAGCACAGCCAGGGCCCGGTCCCGCTGCTTGTGTAGCTCCTCCTCCAGTTTCAGAGTGCGGTCCCTGAAGTCCAGCTGGCTGCGCTCCAGTTCCTGCTGATGGAGCTGCTGCAGCCGGGCCAGCTCCTGCTTCCAGTCCTCCGCCTCCTGCTGGTGCTGGCTTTCCAGCTCCTCACAGGACAGCCGCAGGGAAATATACTTGTCCTTCAACTCAGCGAGCTGCTCCTGTGCTGCCTCCAGCTCCTTCCCCAGGTTCCCATCTTTGGTGTTCTTGCTTTTGAGCACAACCTGGGCTCGCATCTTGTACCGCTCAAACTCTTCCTTCAGCTGCTTCAGCTCCTGTTGGTAGTAGAGCGCCGTAGCCTTTTCCCCATCGGCAGCCTCGGAGTTGGCCATTATCTCAGGGTCGCAGAGCTTCTCCACATCCAGGGTCACCTGGCTTTTCCTAGCTGCAACCTGCAGTAACCTCTTGAGCTTCTCCATCTTGTCCTTCAAGACATTGATATCCAGACTGGATTCGTCACCGTGGATGTCAAGAGAGGACCGGCTAGAGGCTGCAAGGGCCAGTGTCTTGTTCTCCAGGTCCAGCTGCAAAATTCGCTCCTTCAGCTTCTGGATGGCCAGCTGGTCCTTCTGCTTGGCTTTCTCATAGGTACCGAGCAGTTCAGACACCTCAGAGATCTGGTTCTCCAGGGCGGCTACCCTTTGCTCCTCTACCTGAGACTGCTGCCGGAGCTGGTCCTCTGCAAGGGCTGTCTGCAAAGTGAAGAACACGTGACAGGGCATCCAGGAAAGTCACAAAACCCTAGAGTCAACTGGGTGTGGGGGAGGAGACAGAGCCTTGAACAGGGCTCGGGATGACCCGGAACAAGTGGGAACTGGGGATTTTTAACTGAAGTCCCTTTGTATACGTGCTGTTATCTACCACAGTTTTCCTTTTTTTTTTTTTTTTTTTTTTTTTTGTTAAGCTTGAATACAAAGTATGTTCCTGTTAGCCACGACTTTCCAAATCATTTAAAGAAGCCGTGTAACATTCTTTCCCTTTCCCAACATTCCTGGAAATTGAAAACCAATCTAGATCCCTCTCTCTACCAAAAGGGAACACTATAAAACAGTTGAGGCAAACCTCAACTGAGTGCATACAACAAAACAGTTCTTCCGGGGAAAATCCCCTTTGCTTCCTCCAGCCACCTTACCTATAAGCACACCCTTCTCAGGATACACACAAGCTTTCCCTACATGGCTGTCACTATATCACCTCAAACAGCACAGCCAACACCCAGAGGCCTAGATAGAGCTACCTGGCTTGAACTCAGAAATACTCAGAAACTCCTCATCCTGTTAGAAGGACACCACACAAAACCAGACTTCACAGAACTCACTGGTGCAATTTTTCACTTGGCATCAAGTATCAGTGTGCCTATTGGGAATGTGGAACCAGACCAAAGTCCCAGTACTCACGCTAACAAGCACCAGGCATTCCTTGACTAGAACAAGACCCTGCCTTAAGTGGGGAAACGAGTGCCTTTAATCCTAGCACTTGGTATGGAAAAGCAGGCAAAACTCTGTGAGTTCAAGGGCAGACTGGGTTACATGGTAAGACCCTGCCTCATGAAACACACGCACAGAGAAACACACACACACATGCATAGGAATGCATTACAGTTATCTAATGACCAGAAGAGAAAAATAATAATTTCCTATGTAAGTTAAAATGACTATTCGAAGGATCTGAGAATAATTACCTTCCTCATTTCTTGCTGCAGTTGAGCCTGGAAATGGCTTTTAAGACGGGCAGCCTCTTGCTGAAGCTCCTGCAGCCGAGGGTCTGGTCGGTTCTTCTCATCTCGAACTGCCTGCAGCTCACCTTTCAGCTCCTCTACCTCTCGGGTCAGCTGCTTGGTCTGCAGTTCAAACCCTTCGACCTGATCAGCAGCATATGCCCGCCCTGCCAAGGCTTCTCTGGTCTCTTCTAACCGAAGTTCCAGGTCCTGGCGCTGGGTCCTCTCCTCCTGCAAGAGCTTCTGTAGCTCGCGCAGCATCAAGGCATGGTCACTCTGCTCCTGGGCACGATCGTGCTGCTGTGTGATAAGTCGGGCTTTGGTTTCTGCTATCTGCTCTTGCAGCCCCTTCAAGTCTCCCTCCAGGCGGCTCCGCTCTTCCTCTGCCTTTTTATTGGCATCTTCTAAGTCCTGTTTCATCTTCTTCTTATCCGCCAGGTAAGACGCCTCCATTCGGGACTTTTCCTGAGTGACTGTCGCCAAGGAGCTAGTCAAAGTGGCCAACTGAGTCTTCAGCTGATGCACCCTTTTGTCCATCTCACTACCGGCAGATGGCCCATCCCCGCTGCTACTACTAACGCCACTCTCTGACCCACTGGCCTCTTCAGACTTTGGGGGAAGTGGTCCACGGGCGGCTCTGTCATCTTCAACCCCAAATTCACCCTTGACACTTGTAAGACTGGCTGCAGTATCCAAGCTAGTGGCAGTTCCGGTGCTGTCCTCACTGTGAGTGGAGCACCGGTCATCCACAGAATCAGGAAACGTGAGACCTGGAGGCTGCACACCTGAGAGGCCTACATCCGCCTCGTGGGATACCGACAGTACCTTGATGCTGGCCTCCAGGGCTTCTTTCTCCTTCAGCAGACTTTTGTAGGCACGGACCACATCCTTGAGTCTTGCCTGGTACTGGAGAAGCTGCTTTTTCTGTGTCTCGATGGTCTCCAGGAGATCCTTCTTGCTTGGGCCGCTCCCGAAATTCATCCCAAACTTCTCCATGGGGGTTCTGGGGCGGGCTGCTCCACGTCAACGTTCTTGCAGCCCAGGACAGAGCCACAGAGACAGCTAAAAGTGAAGCAGAGAGAACTGTCTGGCTGCAGGCAATACACCCGGTCCGTCCAGCGGTCCGGGCAGGATGAGGGGCCGCGGTGGCCAGGCAAAAGCACTGCGGGAGCCAGGCCGAAGGTGGGAGCCAGTTCCAACCTGGAGGCGGAGTGACGCTGGCCTAGCTGGAGCACTCAGCCACGGCTCCCCAGTACAGGTTCTGAGCCTGTCCCGACCTAGCCGCTCCTCTGGCCACCGCAACCAAGACCCGCCTCCTTCCGCCCACAATCAGTCCAGGGTTTACACTAAGCCCAGTTCCATCACGATTTCCCAACTGGGACACCACCGCTTCCGGGTCTTCTGGAAGTGACGACAGCAAAACGCCACAGACCCCGCCCCCGTGGGCGTGAGATGGGTGGGGCTTCCGCACCCAGTGTCTGCTGGTGGCCTGGAGAGGGAGTAACCCGTAGGTAAGTCTAAAGCCACTCACCTGAGCAGTGGTTTGGAGATGCCTAACTTTGCCCTCAAGCTACCACCAGTGAGCGACAGGGGGCGACGTCGCACTGCATTTGCCCCCAAAACCCTAGATGAAAGATGCATCAAACTAGTTGGGGTAATGTCCAACATTTAGGACAACAGTTAGGACTCATACTAGGAAAACGAGGGCAGTACCTGGTTAACATAAAGCATAATAGCTCCCTCCCTTAGTTCTGCTGAGAAGGAGGGGCACTATATAGCCATAAGGTCCATCTGGCATACCAGCGTATGCTGGGGTTGGGGCTGTGTCACAAGAATTTTTGCTATCTAGCCTTTGCAAAATTCTGTTCAGAGGGTATCATTAGCACCAATTTATACTTACGGGAACATAGAGTAAAATGTACAGAGGGGTAACATGTCCAATGTCACTCAGGAAGTTTAGGAGTCCTATCTCAGTCTGCCTCTCAACATATTACATGCTATGCCAGATAGCAACGCTGAAGATGCATGGCCTTCTCCCAAGAAACTCCTAACAGCAAGGACGCAGACATGCACACAAGTAGCTCCTGCCTTCACACTAGTGTGTACGGACATCGTGGAAGTGGTATAAAGGAGATGAGGCACCTGTCGGGACAAAGACTCTTAGGGGAAATGATTTGAAGTTTGAGAGATGAGTAGACTGCCCAGCTCAATGCAGATGTGGGAAACCAGCATGGAGGAGAGTGGAAAGGTTTATAGGGACCTCAGACATCAGTGAGCCTGACTTGCCCAGGAAGCTTATGATGTGGGAGAAGGGGTGGCTACTGATGAGGCTGGAACAAAGGACCCAACTTTAAGGCATTTAGAGTTCACCTTGGGTGACAAGACATGAAAAGATTTTCATCTCAAGAGCACACTATCAAGACTGCTTTTTTCTTTTCCATCAAGACTCCTGTGGGGTCTGTAAGACGACTCGGCAGTGAAGACACTTTCCACCCAGGCCGGAGGACGAGACCTGAGTTCTATCACCAGGGCCCACACGGTGGAGAGAACAGATCCCCACAGGTTGTCCTCTGAACACTACACACCTCCACACGCGAGCACGAAATACAAGTAGGGAGGGGCTAAAAACAAAAGAAGACTCCTGTGACATTATGAAGATACCAAGCCTGTGAGGGGGCTCAGAGAGAGAGAGGAGAGAGAGGGAAAGAGATGAAATAATAGTGACAACGTGTTTGATGAAAATATGTAATAAAAATCTACTCGGGAGGCAAGGCAGCTGCCGCATCTCCGTGAGTTCGAGACTAGGCTGGTCTATATAGCACGGTCCAGGCCACCCAAGGCTACATAGTGGACATGGTGTTTCAAAACAAAAGACAATGAGTTACTTTGAAAATCTTTTAAATGTACTTTTCGACCCTATCAAAGCCTTCTCAGGAATGCAAGTCTACGACTTCAGAGTAAAGCAAAGCCCTGCCGTCACTGAAGACCTAGAACAAGTCCCCTTCCAAGCCCTGGGCTCCCAGACAGGCTGCCAGGCCTCGCTAGACTTCAGTTCTTCCGCAAACGCGCCTGGGGGGCGGGGCCGGGGCGGACCCGGAGGGGCGGGGCCACGTGACGTCGGGCGGACCCGGACGCGCGGAGGTGGCGGCGGCGGCGGCGCCTCCTCCTTCTGCTGTTGCACCCCATCCCCCCGCGGCCGGCCGGTTCCAGCCCTCGCCCCGCGTCCCCTGCCCGCGCCCCCGCCCCGGGCCCCGCCATGGGCCTCACGGTGTCCGCGCTCTTTTCGCGGATCTTCGGGAAGAAGCAGATGCGGATCCTTATGGGTGAGGCAGATCGAGCTCGCGGCCCGCTTGGGGCGCCGGCCCCGCCGCAGCCCTCCCGCCCCCGCGTCCCTCCAGCCCCGCTCACCTGGTACTCTGACCCCGAGACACCCCACCGCCAAAGCCACTGGGGGCCGCGCTCCCGTGCAAGCCAGGATCTGCAATGTCGGCCCTGGGCCTGAAACCCGGAGCTGGGGCCTGGGTGGGGTGACGCTTCCTCCGCCCCAGCCCGGCTGCTAAGAAGGGAGGATTCCGCCCTTGGAAACGACTTTTCAAAGGAACGCGGCCTTCCTCCCGGGCCCCCTACCTCCCTAGCCCCTCTCGCCCCTCGGACACTTGAGGGGCAGGAGTTGGCACTTGCCACCCAGACTGCCCTCAAGGCCCGGAAGGTGGAGAAGAGCGCGCACCTGGAGGCGCTCCTGCTCTCCGCCCCCATCACCATCAGCTGGCCAGGCCTCTCCCTGTCCCTGGTCTCTAGGGGGCTCCCTCGCTCCCGTCTCCATTCTTTGCCCCCCCTTCTCCGTTGCAGTTGGCTTGGATGCGGCTGGCAAGACTACCATCCTGTACAAACTGAAGTTGGGGGAGATTGTCACCACCATCCCCACAATAGGTGAGTCCAGGACAAGGCAGGGGGAAGCAGGAATGTCGCTTTGGGCCTTGTCGGGGTCTGCTCCCACTTCTGCCTAGGCCCTTATCTGTCCCTGACCCTGACACCAGATACGGCTACTTGAGAAATGGGTCACCCGTATCTCTAAGCGCCTGATGGTGCCTGAGGCGTGGACCATGAGCCTAGCATATCTGTTGACCTCCGGTCCTCTGGATTCTATTCCCCTTGGCCTTGGTGGTCATTGCCTTCTGGATTTGTGTCCTTTGCAGAGATCAGAGTGGTTTTAGTGAGGTCCTGTTTTTTCCCCTCTCCCCTTAAAAAAAAAATGTTTTCTCCTGCAGGCTTCAATGTGGAAACAGTGGAATATAAGAACATCTGTTTCACAGTGTGGGATGTCGGAGGCCAGGATAAGATTCGGCCTCTGTGGCGGCACTACTTCCAGAACACTCAGGTGCAGTTGGATCGGGAGGTGGGGGGACAACCCCTGGGAGAGGGCTTGAGTTAGACCAGGACTGAGCTGTTGGCCGAGTCCTTGGCTGTCACCGCTCTCATCTTTGCTAAGCTTAAAAATTCACCCTCACCTTATTATGGGAAGCAGAGTTCTGGGGCCATGCTGTCTCCTGTAGTTCTCAACAACACAGCTTATCCCTTGCTCCCTCCCTCCCTCTCTCCCTCAGTGGTCTCTGCAGACTAGAAGTTTACCAGATGAGAAAGGCTGATACAACTCAAGATGGGAGAAGTGAGACCAGGCCAGGTGAGGGTGGGACTTAGGTAGGAGTGACCCCTTCTGCTTCCTTTCTTCCTTCCCACCCAGGGCCTCATCTTTGTGGTAGACAGCAACGACCGGGAGCGGGTCCAGGAGTCTGCTGATGAACTCCAGAAGATGGTAAATACTCAACTCTGGGAACCGAGCCCTTGGCTTTTGGACAGAGAGTCCTCTGGGGCTGGGGGGTTATGGAAGTCAGAACACTAAGGGCAGGAGGTTTTCCTTCATGGCACTGGATAAGTACTATCTCATCCACTTTAGACAGGACTTTTTAATTTAAATCCTTTCCACCTGAGCCTATGGAGTTGGGAGAAAGAGAGAGGGGTTGTCTATGCCAAAGAGAAATAGCATCTCACATTACTTGTTCTTTTGTTTTCTGTTGGAATTTTTGTCATCTTTGCTTAGAACAAGTTCTTAAATTAGGATTTTTTTTTTTTTCCAGAGGTAAAGTTTAGGGGGTTGAGCTCATTTATACCTGTGTTGACGTTCAGCAATGAACTGCACAGAGCACTGTATTTTTTCCTACAAAGAATCTGGAGGTTTGAAAGGGGAGCTCCCCAACAGTGCAGTCAGCTGGAGCGCCTTGAAAACACAGGTCCCACCCTCCCTTCTTCCCTCAGCTGCAGGAGGATGAGCTTCGGGATGCGGTGCTGCTGGTGTTTGCCAACAAGCAGGACATGCCCAACGCCATGCCAGTGAGTGAGCTGACTGACAAGCTGGGCCTTCAGCACCTGCGTAGTCGCACGGTAAAGCTCGAGTCCCCTCGGCATGGGGGAGCCCGCTGGACAGAGGTGCCCCTTCTCTTCCCTGAGGCTGATCTCCTTCTCTCTGTTCCTACAGTGGTACGTACAGGCCACCTGTGCCACCCAAGGCACAGGCCTGTATGATGGGCTGGACTGGCTGTCCCACGAGCTGTCAAAGCGTTAGCCAGCCAGGGGCAGGCCCCTGCTGCCCGGAAGCTCCCGCGTGCATCCCGGGATGACCAGACTCCCGGACTCCTCAGGCAGTGCCCTTCCTCCCCACTCTTCCTCCCACAGACAGGCCTCTGCTCCTGCGCCTGCCTGCATGCTCTCTCTTGTCGTTGGAGCCTGGAGCCTTGCTCTCTGGGCACAGAGGGCTCTGCTCTCCTGCCTGCTGGGACCTGTGGAAGGGCTTCCTGGCCAAGGCCCCCCTCTTCCAGGGGAGGAGCAGGGATCTGGATTTAATTTGGTTTTGGTTTTGGTTTTGATTTTTTTCTTTTCTTTTTTTTTTTCAGTTTTGGGTGTACCCTTGGGGCCAGGTTTTGGGGGGAGGAAATTGAGGGCTCCGGGTGGTGCTATGATGTGGAACTGGATATTGAGTAATAAATTTGCTGTGGTTTGTACCTGGTGTTGTCTGTTGCCTGGAAGTTGGGAAGCTGAGTTACTGTGGGCACAGACAGACAGTGTGGGAGAGGCTGAAAGCAGCTGAATCCAGGAGGGCAGTGCCCACGAACCCTTTTCTTCCTCAGCTTCCCCTGGAGTGTTTCTAGGGGGAGGAAATTCCATTTCTTCTTCAGTCCTGAGGATGGCTAGTCAAGGGTGTGAGTACCTTTCTCATTCCACAAGCCAGAGTCTGTTTCCTATCTCTTACCTAACTACCTAGCAGCTCATCATAGCTTTGTGCACATGGACATTCAAGAGATAGGTCCCCCAAGACACACGAGAAAAATGATTGATTCTGGCAGCCCAACAACATGCGTGTTTAAAATTACCCCTATGCCAGCGGGCATCTGTGAGGTGTATTTACTGAACACTGGTGGAACCTTTGCTGGGAACCATTGGGACTCTGTCTACATGGGAAGATTCCATCACTGCTGAAGCAGGAAGGGCATCTAAAGGACCAGGGCTCTGGGCCATTCTCCAGGCAAGGTTGATTACATGTCTCCCTGGCAAAGCTTAAGCCAGGCCTGTTGTCTCCATTTCAAGTACCTCTTTTGTCTTCTCAGTTGGTCTAGGTTCTAGGCTGAGGCTTTCTCCTTGAGCTTTGCAGGGAGTAATCCTGCAGAGTCTGGGGGAATGAGGGAGGCTGGCATCCTTTCTGGCAGATCTGGCTTTCTGCCTAGCCAGTTCACCTGTAACACAGCTGGGCTTGGTAAAGCCCAGTTCTGGGGTTTCTTCCACCTAAACCATTCTTTCTGAGCCTTTAAGGTTTTAAAAGGAACTTCATCCTTAATGGTTATGTATCCAGTTTCCATGCCTTCTCAACAAAATCATTTCCAAAACATTTGGACCTTGTCTTCCTTAGGCCCCTAAAAACCGATAATTTTTTTTTTTAACCTTGGCTGACTTGAATTAAAAAAAAAAAACCTAAGCAAAGGAGCTGAGCCAGAGAGCCGAGCAGAATGCCCTTGTTAGGAAGTAAATAGGTTGATTCCTATCTTGTTAATAAGAAAGAGAGGGACAGATCTAAAGTCTCAGGTTACAGCACTGATTACCAGTTTAATCCTACCTCATTGCTTGGAGTTAGGAAGACAAATGCCCAAAGCTCGGACCCACTTCCTTTGGCCCATGATTGATGCTCGTATTACCAGTGAGTGCCCTTTCCCCACTGTGCTGGGATAAAGGTAACCTTTATAGTCACAATGCTTCCGGGTCACAAAGGTGCTGCACTCTAGGCCAGACCTCTGCCTGGAAAGTTTCCCCTGGGAACAGCTTCTGGTGGGTACTGCGGGCCTTATTCCCGGCCATATGGCCTGTGGGACCTTACCACTGGGGGGAAGCCTGGGCCGGAGAGAGTCATTACTTGTGGCACCAGCCGCATGGCTGAGGAGGACTGGATACACAGACATCCAAAGGCGGAGGACCTAAGGGTTGGGCTCATCAGCTGGGCAGGAACCTACCTCACCTTTGAAGCATATAAGAGTTCAGTCACAGCTTCTGCAAAGAGTTTGGGCAGGAGACAGGTAACAAGGCGAACCTGGACTAGAACCAATTTTCTGAATGGTGTGGTGTGGGGTGTGTGTGTGTGTGTGTGTGTGTGTGTGTGTGTGTGTGTGTGCGCGCGCTGCACTTCTCTCCTCCACTGGCATAGACTCTGCTGTTGCCAGGCCAAGACACTTCTACTCCAGGCTTTCGCTCATGGATCATTGCTCCACCTTCCAAAATTGTTTCCCGAAGATGAAGTCAGTGCTGGCCTGAGCGCTTCAGTGTCTCCTACACTCCATTCCCAACAAAGGGTGGTTGTGTCATCACAAAGCAGAGAGGTAGGGAGTCGAGGCTGGAAGACAGAACCAGGCATCCAGAGGAAGTTGCACCATAGTATAAGACCCAAGCATTTGCTGACTTGGTCTCTGTTAAAGAGAAAACTAGGAGCCGAGTCTTCTCCTGTTAAATTTATCACAGTGTCCCCACAAATTGTACCTCAGCACCTATACCAAGATCAGCATCAGCATACCTTTCTGGCTCTTCTCTCCTGTTGGAGAAGTGGACCCTGTGGGTGGAGGCACTGGGCCCTGGGTACTATCCAGGGGCTGTAGGAAGGGTGGAAGAAAGGAGACATGAAACAAAGCTGGGTTTCTTGTAGGTGCTAGAGGGTTGGGAGTATAAGGAAAGGAAGGTTTAGCTTCTCTGAGATCCTAATCTACAATTCTCATTGGTTTTCTCTCTCTCTCTCTCTCTCTCTCTCTCTCTCTCTCTCTCTCTCTCTCTCTGTGTGTGTGTGTGTGTGTGTGTGTGTGTGTGTGTGTGTGTGTGTGTATAAGTACATACCTGTGAGATCAGAGGACAACTTTCCAGAGTGGGTTCTCTCCCACCTGGCTGAGTCAATCTCTCTTGGTCTGACTACACTCTGGGCTCCAGGCCACAGGAGATTCTCCTGTCTCTGCCTCCCATCTTGCCACCGGAATGCTGGGATTACAGATGCTTGCCACTGTATAAGGCTTTTTTTAATTATTATATTTTTATTCATTCATTTATTTGTTTGTATGTGCATGCATGTGTGCATGCACATGGGTGTACCACGGCACACCTGTGGAGGTCAGAGGTCAACTTGCAGAAGTCAGTTCTTTCTTTCCACCAAGTAAGACCCAGGGATCAAACTCAGGTCATCAGGCTTGGCAACTTTACCCATGCACAATCTCACCAGACTGCATCTAGCTTTTAAAACATGGCTTCTAGAAATATTGGGCTGTCAGGTTTGTGAGCCAAGTGCTTTTACACTGAGCTATCTCTCTGGCTCCCTTTGCATCTTAAGAAGTCCTATCTCAGCGCTCTAGAGGTGAGCAGCCCATAAATCTCTTTTGTTGTTGTATTTTTGTTTGTTTGTTTGTTTGTTTCGTTCTGTTCTGTTTTGAGATAGGCTCACTGTGTATCTCTGGCTGGTCTAGACCTGGCTATGCAAACCAGGCTGACCTTGAACTCACCAAGAACCAGCTGCCTCTGTCTCCTGAGTGCTGGAACTAAAGGCATGCACCATCACCCCCAGCCCAGAAATCGTTTCAATTGTGTTGACTGAGCAAGAAGACATTCATGCCAAGGAGATGCAGATATGGAAGGGAGGCTGACTGGTCTTGTTGGAGGTGCTGGTGGCACCAAGGGGCGTGCTTTCGATTGTTGACTTGGTACCACTTATTTCCCTCCTCTTCCTGACACCCCCAGACCTGGGAGCTCCTGGTGAGCAATGAACATGAATCACAGGCTGTGATACGACTAAAGAGCTTGCAGGGCCTCTACCTGCTGTGTGAAGCAGATGGCACTGTGTGCTATGGCAGGCCAAGAACTAGTCACCAGGGATGCTTCCTGCTCCGCTTCCACCGAAACGGCAAATGGACCCTCCAGTGCATAATCTCTGGTCGCTATCTTGAGTCCGATGGGGAGGATGTATTCTGCAACTCCAGGGTTCTTTCGGCTTACCATATGTGGACTCCCAGGCCAGCTTTGCATGTCCACGTGATCCTCTATAGCCCCACCTACCACAGCTATGCCCGAGCAGACCACACTGTCGGCCGAATCTGGGTAGACGCAGCAATGCCCTGCCTAGAGGAATGTGGTTTCCTGCTACATTTCCAAGACGGATGTTACCATCTGGAGACTTCCACACACCATTTCTTGTCTCGAGTAGATCGTCTTGTCCCTCAACGCTCACCACAGACAGCTTTTCACATGCAAGTACGGCCTCGAGGACTCGTGGCCCTATGTGATGGAGAAGGCGGCACATTGTATCCACAGGGTTCACATCTTCTACTGGGCATGGGCTCCGCTCCCATAAAGGGCGAGGAGTGGTTTGTCCTACAACACTTCCCAACCTGGGTCAGCCTCAAGTCAAAGTCTCGGAGGTTCCTCTCAGTCATCTATGGCAAGTACTGGGTCCAGGACCATCATAGGGTGGGGGTGGGGAGAGGGCTAGGTGCTAGAAAGAGGAAACTGTGTTCAGGATGTGCCCTAGGTTTTTGTTGCTGTGATAGAATGATAGACACCATGCCAAAAACAACTTGGGGAGGAAAGGGTTTTGAGGAGGGGCCATCACTGTTGTTGTTGCTGCTGCTGCTGTTTTCGGTCTAGTTTGGGGAGGTTTGGTTTTGGGGGGGTGGGTTTTTTTTGGTTTTTGTTTTGTTTTGTTTTGTTTTGTTTTTTTAGTTTTTTGACTTACACTTGCCACTTGCAGGTTACAGTATAACACTGAGAGAAGCAAGGACCAGGAACTGAAACAGAACCATAGAGAAACAGTGATTATCGGCTTGTCCCCCATGGCTTGCTCAGTTTAATGTGTTTCATTACCCAGGGACATTGGCCCAGGGATGGTACTGTCCGCAGTGGGCTGGACCCTGGGTCCTTCCACATCAATGATCAATCAAGAAAACGCTCCCAAGAGACTTGCCTACAAGTCATCTGATGAAAGCGACCCCTCCGTTAAGATTCCCTATCTCCGGATAACTCTATCTTGGGTCAAGTCAGCAAAACATTAACTGGCACAGGACACACAAGAAATTTTGAACTTTAGTCCTAAGAAAGATCCTGGGACCCCAAGGAGACATCTCGGGCAGACTAACACAGATGACAATACAGCTTTAAGGGAAAGCCACCTGAGCTTGTCCAGATTATTCTGATCTAGCGTAAGGTTGAGGAAGGAAAAGTACAGGGAAAGCCAGCAGTGAGCACAGCCAAGGGGCTGGGGCGGAGCTAAGAAGGGGCTGGGGCGGAGCTAAGACGGGGCTTGGGCTAAGAAGCCGCTCGCATACCTTCTCCTCAGATGCTGAGGTGTGTGCTGCTTCTGAGCGCTTGACCCAGATGTCCTTGTTCCAGTTCGAATGTGATAGTGAGACACCTACCTTACAACTTCGTTCAGCCAATGGCTACTACCTAGCTCAGGTGAGACTTTGGTCTTCAATGCAAGAAACTGTAAACTCTGAGCTCTCCCTTTCCAGACATACTTTCTCTTTTCCTGGCGACTGTGGCAAGATAAGATTAGATGAGCTATAGAGGCCCAGCTCAACAGATATTCATTTTTACCCAATGGGCCTTTCCTTTAAAAAAAATCAATTTTAATAGCATATTAGTAAAACAAATGATGACATATAGTATACATTATATATTGTGTATAAATGTACGAATGATATGTTTTATGAATAAATTGACCTACTTTAAGTGTAAAATTCAATATGCCTCAGCAAATGTATATAACCATTCAACCATACCACAGCCATATCACAAGGTAGAGAGTGGTTCTGCCTCCATAGAAATTCACAACTCTCGCCTCCATTTTCCTCTAGCCTGAGCCTTCCCACACCACTGGTCTGTGTTTATTCTGCTGTTATAGATTAGGTTTGCCTGCTCTAGAATTTCATCTAGATGAACTCATATGGCATATATGCTATACAACTTTTTTTTCAACTTTTTTTTAAGATTTATTTATTTATTTTATGTGAGTACATAGCTGTCTTCAGACACACCAGAAGAAGGCATCAGATCTCATCATGGATGATTGTGAGCCACCATGTGGTTGCTGGGAATTGAACTCAGGACCTCTGGAAGAGCAGTTGGTACTCTTAACCACCGAGCCATCTTTCCAACCCCAACTTTTTTTTTTTAAGATTTTATTTTATGTATGTGAGTACACCGTCGATGTCCTCAGACACACAAGAAGAAGGCATCAGATCCCATCACAGATGGTTGTGAGCCACCTTGTGGTCGCTGGGAATTGAACTCAGGACCTCTGGAAGAGCAGACAGTGCTCTTAACTGCTGAGCCATCTCTCCAGCCCTATACAACTTCTTTTAGAGAACAGATTATACTCAGTCCCACCCATGTTGTTGCATGTATCAGTAGCACATCAGCTATGCAGTAGCCTCTCACACTACTCATAAGCATGAACATGATTTTATTCATTCAGTTGCTGTTAAGCACTTGGGTTGTTTACACTTTGGTCTTACGAATAAAGTTGCTATGAGCATTCATGTAGAAGTCTCGTGTAGGCTTTTATTTTCATATATCTTAGGTAAGCACCTAGGAGTGGAGCTACTGGGTTATACAATAGATATGTGTTTAATGTCTCAAGACAGTGTCGAAATGTTGTCCGCAGGGTCTGAGGCTGCATGCCTGTAATCACAGAGCTTGGGAGGTAGACGAGGTAGATCCGGCCAGGTAGATCATTAGTCCAAGTCTAGCCTTAGTTTTACATGTGCGTGTGTGTGTGTGTGTGTGTGTGTGTGTGTGTGTGCGTGCGTGCGTGCGTGTGTGTGTGTGTGTGTGTGTGTGTGTTGTTTAGGCCAACCTAAACTACATAAGATCATATATTAAAGGGAAATGAGAGCAGAAAACAGCAAACAGTTTTCAGAAAAGACTGTGCCATTTTCTATTTTCCTTCAGGGTGCAGGGTTCTAACTGTTCCCTAACTTCGCCAACACTTAGTACTGCCTGGGTTTCATTCACTCCAGTGGCTGCGTAACATCTTATTATGTTTCTGTTAGTGTTTATATTACTTATAAGTGGTTATTTAAGCATCTCTTCAAAAGGTATTTGGTAATTGTATGTCTTCTTTGCTAGGTGTCTTCAAACTTTTGCCCATTTGCTATTGGGCTGGTAGTCTCATAACTGAAATGTATGAGCTCTTCATGTCTTCTAAATTCAAGTCCTTTGCCAAATCTATGTGCTGTACACTCTTTCTCCAGTCTATGCCTTGACTATGCATTTATTTATTTATTTATTTATTTATTTATTTATTTAATTTTTTGAGAAGGGGTCTCACTATATAGCTTTGGCTTATACAACTGGTCATGATTTAGACCAGGCTGGTCTCAAACTACAGAGATCTGCTTGCCTCTGCCAGGAATAAAGGCATGTACCCCCACACCTAAACCCCTTTGCATTTTTAATGGCATTTTTGAAAAGCAAGTTTGTTTGGTTTCATTCACAAAGTCCAATTTTTCAAAAGTTAATCCTCCCCCATCCCAATAAATCACAGTTCGACCCCTAAGTTGCAAAGTGTTTCTCTCAGGTCTTTTAGGTATAATCTAATATCTAGAATTTTCTAATCAAATTTTCACTTTAAATACTTTAAAGTTATTTTGAAGTCAGGATCCAAGTTTCTCTTCTTAAAATATCCTGGTCCCTTTATTTTATGTTTCTCACTAGATTACACTGCAGACTGAAGGAGGTGGTAGACCTGAGATCCCAAAATTATTTGCTTTGCAAAGAGGTTTTGAAAGCATAAAGCATACTCTAGAGAATTACAAGAGCTGGGGAGGGGGAGGGGAGGAGGAGGGGAGTATGTTGGAATTGGGTCCAGGACTGAAAGTGATGGGGAAAAAACTGTGGTTGTCATCCTTACTCCTGGTTCCTGGTCCCCACATTCTCCCCAGAGGAGGCATCGGGCAATCATCGCTGACGGGCACCCCATGGAGTCTGACACCTTCTTCAGAGTGCACTGGAATTGTGGGAAAATCACCCTGCAGTCCCCCAATGGGCGTTTCCTGGGCATAGCCCCCGATGGCCTGCTGATGGCAACCGTCACCAACCCAGGTGAGTCCAGTCACTCTCCTCCCAGTCTAACCCACATCACATAGGAGTTTTAAATTAGTGTTTATTGTTCAATCTGTATGGGGAGGGGGGGAGAGAGAGAATGAGTTCTGAGGTCAGAGAAGGACAGGAATACATTCTCTTGGCTTTCCTCTTCCACTGTGGGTTCCAGGCACTGAGCTCAGGTTGTTACTCTTCTGTGGCAAGTGTTTTCACACACAGGACCGTTTTTTAAGAAGGGGTTGGAAGCACTGAGTTGAGATCAGGAGCTTAGGGTGTGTGTTCACTTGCCACGTGCTTGTTGTTGGAACAATACCCTCTTTGCACTTCCATTTTAAAGTCTGTGACCCGAGAATTCTGTTCCGATGTTTCACAGGGTTGGGGTGGGGGTTAAACAGATTAACACATCCCAAAGAGAGGAGAATATTTCAACTTCTTGAGCTCCAGGCCATGCCCAGTGCCCTTGCAAACATTTTCACAAGCACCTAGTAAGACCTGGCACACAGTAGGTGTTCATTAAAGGTTAAAATACAGACAACATTCTGGGGCTAGAGTGATTTGATTGCTCAGGGAGCAAAGCACTTGCTATACCCGTGTGATGACCCGAGTTCTGATCCCCAACACCCACATAAGGTGTTGTGCGGGCACCTATAACCTCAGCACTGGAGGGGACCGGAATAGACAGACAAGGGTTGAGGTTTGCTGGCTGCCAACCTTCATGAAAAATATCGAGTTACAGGTTCAGTAAGAAGCCATATCTCAAGGGGATATGGCCAAGAGTGACAGAGGAGGACACCTGGCACCCTCCTCTGGCTTCCATGCCCATCCATGCACACACAGAAAAAATATCGACAACGTCCTTGAGCATCCTTAGGGCTCCTTTTCTTCCATCTGGGAAATCACGGAGAGCCAGCCTATCCAACTTCCTGTGTTTTTCAGGCCCTAACGAGGAGCTGGGGATTCGATTTGCCAATCGCCCCTTTCTTGTCTTACGCGGTCGGTATGGGTATGTGGGCTCCTCCTCCGACCACGACCTGCTGAAGTGCAACATGGATCAACCTGACTGCATTCAGCTATTGCCCTGCCGCCAGGGCATCTATCACTTTCAGGGTGAGCGGTCCTTCTTTCCCATCCAGAGATCACTATCCAGCTGCAGGCCAGACTTTAGGAACCGGTTCTTAAGTCAGTGCCCAGCATAAAAAAGGAAAACAGGATTTTGATTTGGTTTCAAATTTCAAGGCTCTAGCTTGGGTTAGCAGAATAAGCGGTGAGGTCCCCACTGGTCCTCCGGCATGTCTATAGATGGCCGTGCTAATGCAGACAGGAAGTGATCCCCAGAGGGAGGCTAATGTGCCTCTGGGGAGCCCTGTTGGAGGTTTTATTGCTAAGGAAATTCCTTTCCCAAATGGCCAACCAACCTGAGCTCTTCCCTCCCCAGCACAGGGTGGATCCTTCTGGTCAATAACATCCTTTGGCACCTTCCGCCCTTGGGGAAAATTTGCCCTCAACTTCTGCATAGAACTTCAGGGGAGCAGCTTGCTCACGGTGCTGGCGCCCAATGGCTTCTACCTCCGAGCCGACCGGAGTGGCACGCTATTGGCAGACAGCGAAGAAATTACCAAAGAGTGTATTTGGGAATTTTAGGTAAGAGAGAAAGGTGTCAGGGGCAGGGAGGTGGGGCATCCACGTGGAGACATGGGGGGTGGGGAAGAGGGATGGGATGGTGGACGGGGGTGGGGAAAATATGGAGTGTACAAAAAAAATAAATTAATGAATTAATTTCTAAAAAAAAAGAAATTAAGATGTCAGTCAGGGAAACAAGAGCTGAGGCAAAAGAGGAGACTGGAGGTAGGTGGGGATGCTTGTGGTAAAAGACCAAAATTCAGGAATGGTCTGGCTTGTATCTAAGAGCTGACCGACTTCAGGCATTTATTCCAAATCGGCACCTTCCTTCCAGGCTTCTAAACCTGCTCTTGCTGGAGAGGGAAGTAGAGCATCATGTCGGAGTTTCTCAGTGGTATGCTGCACTGACTTGTGGGACTGCAAGCAGGCCTGGCTGTATAAACATACGTCTCCTTTAAGATTTAGAATTTTACCCCATTTTGGGGTAAAACAGGTGGCTTTGAGGAGGCAGGCAGATAGGGAGAGACATTTCCATCCTTACTGCTTGGTTTATCTTCGCCCCGAATCTTACCTGAAATGCCAATGTCATTTCTCTCCAACTTCCTTAAGGGAGGTTGACTTGACCTCAACTGTCCAGTCCCTCAAAATCAGCATGACTAATTCCCTTCCACAGTCTTCCCCTTTTAGGTGACTCTCTTCTGCCATATCTTCCCTCCCAGCCTATCGCCATTGTCCTTCAGGATAGTCAGAGCCAAAGACTGGGTACTGCCTGTCTAAGCAGCCTCCTTTTGGCAGCCTATGGAACCATGCAAATTCTTGGGCTTTTCCTTAAGGATGCTTCTTGACTGCACTCTTCTTTATAATTACCATAGTCAGCCTAGGTACTGCCTTAATTGCCCCTCAGAAACAGCCCCTGTATCCAGATTCATCCCCATTCGATCTCTTTCACACCAAGCTTATTTTAACAGGCTACCTCTGTTCAGAACGCCAGGATACTTGTTCTTCTTAATCCTGCCCTTTCTCGGGGAGGCATTTTTCCTGGTCAAATAAACGTTGTAGAAAGTACTTGAGGTTTGTTGTTGTGACTGTTGTCATTGGGTCATATAGCCCAGGCTGGCTTGCAACTTACTCAGTAGTCAGGAATGTCTTTGAAGTCAGGATCCTCCTGCCTCACCCTCCTGGGAGCTGATTGCTGCATACTCCACCATACCTGTATTAGTTAGAGTTCTCTAGAGTCACAGAACTTATGGATCGTCTCTATATAGTAAAGGAATTTATTGATGACTTGCAATTCCCAACAATGGTTCAGTAGTAGCTGTGAATGGAAGTCCAAGGATCTAGCAGTTACTCAGTCCCACATGGCAAGCAGACGAAGGAGTGAGAGCTAGTCTCCTTTCTTCCAAAGTCCTTATATGATCTCCAGCAGAAGGTGTAGCCCAGATTAAAGGTGTGTGTCATCACACCTTTAATCCCAGATGACCTTGAACTCAGAGATCTCCCTGTCTTAATCTTCTGGAATCCATAGCCACTATGCTTCAAGATCTCCATACCAAGATCCAGATCAGAAACTTCTATCTCCCAGCCTCCAGATTAGGGTCACGGGTGAACCTTCCAATTCTGGATTGTAGTTCATTCCAAATATAGTCAAGTTGACAACCAGGGATAGCCACTACACCTGATTTTAGGTAGTACTGGAGATGGAACCCAGGGCTTCCTGTGTGTGAGGCAAGCATTCTTCTAGCTAGTACTGTAATCTTAGGGAAATTGCTTTCACATTTCAAGACCTTCATTTCCTAGTATGTAAAGTGTAAATAATTTACTTGATAGGTATTATCAAAGCTAAAAGTCAATTAGAAACTAACCCTAGAGACCTTCAGTGTGTTCCCTATATTCTTGACACAAACTCTGGAGAAATCAAATAGAACCCATTAGGCTTCAACTTTCTTATCTATGTCACGAAGAAATAGATTTGGTTTGACATAAATTTCTCAGGCTCCTTCTGAGCTCCATATTCTAGTAGACAGTGCACTGTAGTTTGTAAAAGCTCAGTTCTAGACTCCTCTAAACCTGTCCCTTGGTGGTGAAACAAGAATATGGTTTTGAGGAAATTGTGAGGATTACATAAGATACTAAATGCCCTGTGAGCGTTTTCTACTGTGAGAGATCGTCTACTCAGTCTATCCTAAGTCTTTAACTCTGTTCAACTTGTGCGTAACATGCTGGAGGTCCTGGGTTCGATGCCAGCATTAAAACAAGACAAAACAAAAGCACCAAGATGCTTGGTAAACTACACAGCTCGTCTCTGAACTCCGATGAAATTTGTCCTATAAATTCACGTCACACTTATTTAATGTTTGTCCTCAATCAGGAAGGGGATAAATCACTTTATTCTCTCTCCGTTCCTAAGATCTCAGCCAGAACTCTCCTGAAAGCTAGAAATCAACAAATGACTAGCTGCTGAAGGCTCATTTCCTCTTCCTTCTCCAGGTCAATGGGATGTCACCTGCCAAACTGTAAATCCTCCAGGAACAACCTCTGAACTAACCAGAGCAGGAAAAACAGAGTCACGATCCACGAGGAGACTATGTGCTGTGCAATTCTTCCTACCAAGTTTAGCAAAACAACTGCTTGGAGTGACAATACATCACAAAAGGCTACCCCCAAGATCCGTATGTGTGCCTGACTCAGGAGACAAATTGTGTGTCTGGCTCTGGAGGCATAGGGTCTAGACCATTGTATTTTCTCTTCCTGCAGAATATACATGCACATGTGAACGGCATGAGAATATACATGCATATGTGAATGGCATGAGAAAGAAAAGGGGCACTGGGAGGAAGGAGGAGAAGGAGTGACAAGTGAGGGGAATGACAGGAGAGGTGACAAATGCTAGGGTTTCTCTCATATGTGGAATTTGGATTTAAAGAGATACATGCATGTATATGTAACATGACAGCGGAAAGGAAAGGAAAGGAAAGGAAAGGAAAGGAAAGGAAAGGAAAGGAAAGGAAAGGAAAGGAAAGGAAAGGAAAGGGGAAAGGGACCATTAAAAAAGTGGAGAGATATGGTGAGGGGAGTACAAGAGTGAAGAAGATCAAGATAAAATCATATATATACATATACATATGTGTATATATATGTGTGTGTACATATGTGTGTATATATACATATATGTGTGTGTTTACATACGTACATACATACATACATATAAACAAACGACACAATAAGACACATTATTTAGCTGGGCATGGTGATATATGACTGCAATCCAGTACTGAGGAGACTAATAAAGTTCCAAGCCTATTTCCAAACTAATTTAGGCTACATAGTGAGACCCTGTAAAAACCATATGTGTTTGAGTATGCAGGAGCACACACACAAACACACACACACATACACACATACACATACAACCACACTCATACAGTCATTATTTTGAATACTAGCTGTACTGGCGAATTTTGTGTCAACTTGACACAGGCTGGAGTTATCACAGAGAAAGGAGCTTCAGTTGGGGAAATGCCTCCATGAGATCCAACTGTAAGGCATTTTCTCAATTAGTGATCAAGGGGGAAAGGCCCCTTGTGGGTGGGACCATCTCTGGGCTGGTAGTCTTGGGTTCTATAAGAGAACAGGCTGAGCAAGCTAGGGGAAGCAAGCCAGTAAAGAACATTCCTCCATGACCTCTGCATCAGCTCCTGCTTCCTGACCTGCTTGAGTTCCAGTCCTGACTTCCTTTGGTGATGAACAGCAGTATGGAAGTGTAAGCTGAATAAACCCTTTCCTCCCCAACTTGCTTCTTGGTCATGATGTTTGTGCAGGGATTGAAACCCTGACTAAGACACTAGCTAAAAAGAAGAATAAAAAAGAAGAAAAGAGTAGATGACTGGTTGAGGTTTGAAGGCTGTTGTCTCAGGATGCTGTAAGTTCTACCCAGGAGGAAGGACATTGATGGGTACCACTTTCTCCCTTCCCCCAGCCCAAACTAATAAACTCTTCTCAGTGACCCCTTGAAGAACCAGCCCTGCCTTGATGGATTCAGAATGCAGATGTGACTTTTACATGTCTTTTAGACTCTTCCTCGGGGAAGACCATTTCTCCGGCTCTCACCGTTCCTCAGTTGCCTGGAGTTCTTTGTCTAGGGTTGAGGCTTTGTGAACTCCCACACACACACACACAAAAAAAAAAAACCAAATGGCCAAACGGGAAATCATATACATTCAAGTAACATATGGACTGAGTGGGATATATGTATTATGTATGTATGCACATAAGAATAATTAAAAGGGGGGCATTATGCCTGGATATCATATACTAGAAACCAGATAACCAACCTGGGCTATTGAAATCACAGGTCTTGGAGGATTCTCAGAAATAACAACTGCACAAACAAATAATCTGTACATACCTTAGGAGAGCCAGATATGCCACTCCTGGGGTTTCAAGTACCAGATGAATTTTACAAAATAAAAGTAAAAAGGAAAGGAATGTGCCTGGTTCCAGATTTCAGCATGAGATGAATAAAAAAGAGAAATAGAAAGAAAAGGAACGTGACTGCTCCTAGGTATGGTGGAAGAGAAGGTTTATTCTAGGTAAGTGGAGGAGCATAGCCAGAGCCTGGGACATCGAGGAGTGCACAAGTGGACATGACCAGACTGAGCTTTGATTTGTCGGAAGAGGGGGAGAGCAGGAGAGAAGAGAGAGCAGAGGAACCAGGTGCAAAGAGACTGGGTGGCCAAAATTGTTGGATTATATAGGGAAAGGCAGCCCAGCACCCTGAGCTGGAGAGTTCAGGGTAGGGGGTGGGGTATGCTAGTCAGGACAGCCTTGTAACAAGTAGGGACTGGGGGATGCTGGGAGAATCTGAAGGGCAGGCACCTCAGCCACTTGTCCGGGTTTGAAACCTAACAACCACTACTTTACTCAACCAACATAATTTCGACATTCTAAATATCCTCATAGCCTCCAATAAATCTCATCCTTGAGACCAAGGATCAATGTGGGAAAGTGGGTAGAAAGGTAAGAGCCAGAGGAAGCAATGGGGAGTTTGCTGTGAAGTGGTTTCTCTTAGAAATGCCAGAAGTCTATCAGAAAGTCTCACCAACATGGCTGCCTAAACATGACCTGAAAAAGGAAGACACCAATAGGCATGCTAACATGGACGGGGAGAGTCTCAGGAGGCCTCAACCCTTAGGCAAAGAACTCCAGGTAACTAAGGAATGGTGTGAGCCAGAGAAATGGTCTTCCCTGGGGAAGACACAGCCATTGGTTATCCAGTATCAATGGTCAGCCATGAAAACATACATACAAGTAACACTATATGGACTAAGTCGGTTGTGAACACACACACACACACACACACACACACACACACACACACACACACACACACATGCCAGATTAGAGAAGAAGAAAAATTATATTGTGTATTATAATCTCAAAAAATTACATACCCATTCTCATGTAGGAATAAACTGATTTTGAAAGCAAAGGGGTTCAAGGTATGTAAGAGGGGTTGGAGGGAGGCAAGGAGAGGGTGGAAATAGCAATAATAAAATAATAAATATTATTAAAATGTCTTTTATGTTTAGAACAAATAGAAGAATGTTAACCTGTGTTGGTTTGAATGAAAAAGGTCCCCTGGGGCTCATGGGATGTGGCATTACTAAGAGGTGTGGCCTTGATGGCGTAGGTGCAGCTGTGTTGAAGAAGTCTGTCGTTGCGGGTGGTTATAAAGGTTTTCAAATGCTCAAGCCAGGTCCAGGGTCACTCTCTTCTTCCTGCTGCCTGCCGATCCAGATGGAGAGTCTTCAGCTACCTCTCCAGCACCATGTCTGCCTGCATGCTGCCATGCTTCCCACCATGATGATGACAGACCAAACCTCTGAACTGTAAGCCAGGCCCAATTAAATGTTTTTCTTTATAAGAGTTGCCATGGTCATGGTGTCTCTCCACAGCAATAGAAACATTGGTGTGACAAAAATCTTATGAACACCAGGGTACTGGTATTAACATCTATGGCTGTCCTGGAACTCACTTTGTAAACCAGGCTGGCCTCGAACTCAAAAATCCACCTGTCTCAGCCTCCCCAGTGCTGGGATTAAAGGTGAGCACCACCGCCCCCGCCCTCGCCCCCACCCCACCCCTGCCCGGCTTTTAAAAGCTCTTCTGGAATTGCTGTGGGAGTTGTTTGAAACCACCATGGCTGCCACCCTGCTCCAGGATGGTCTTCTTGTTATTTTGTCCAGAGCTGAGAACCGAACCCAGGGCCTTGTGCTTGCTAGGCAAGCACTCTACCACTGAGCTGAATCCCCAACCCCTGTGATGCACACCTTTAATCCCAGCTTGTGGGAGGCAGAAGCCAGACAGATCACTATGAGTTTGAGGCCAACCTGGTCTGCATAATGAGTTCTAGGACAGCCAGAGCTACATAGTGAGACTCTGTCTCAACAAAGCAAAGCAAACAAACAAAGGAACTATAGTAAAGTTTCTTAGGAGTGACTACAATATTATGGTTAGTTTTGTGAGTAATATATACACATAGAATTGATAGATTCATTACTACATAGATAATTATGACTGGATACAATGCATGTATATATAAATTAGGAGATAGATAGTAGATAGGTACAGACAGACAGGCACACAGACAGAGATACACTGGTGTTCATGAGGAAAGAATGATAAATAGCAAGAACTATTACTAACATCTAAGAAAAGGTTTTTATTACTGCCAAATAGAGGCCTCTTAAGGCCAGTGCGAGCAATGGGTTGGTGGCACTTGTCCTGGGCCTCCAATCGGATGATGCACAGGATGGGTGGTGAGGCAGGGCCAAGCAAATTCCACGTATGAGGAGGAAGTCACAGGAAGGAGGGAGTGGCCCTCTGTAGGGAAGAAATAGTGGCGTCAGATCCTACCCATCTCAGGGCCTCTTACCTTGGTCCAAGTCTCAGAACAGTGCAGTGCCAGATGGGTTAAGGCTGGAGTGGCACTAATGACGGGGCCAGGGGCAGAAAGAGCAAAGGTGCCAATGGGAGTAACACCATGCAGGGCTCAGGGCAGCTTGGATTCCTCCCCCACTAATTTATTCACTATGGGTGTATATGTGTGTGTTCAAATGCATGCCTGCATGTGCACAAAAAGTGGAGCTTGTGTTTACACACACACACACACACACACACACACACACACACTAATTTATCCGCTATTTTTGTGTTCAATGCATTTATGCACACAAACATGAGCCACATCACACATGTGGAGCTCAGAGGACAACTTGTTGGAGTTGATTCTCTCAGTCTACCGTGTGAGCTTCTGGGATCACATCCAGCCCGTCGGGCTCAGTAAGGAGCACTTTTACTTGCTGAGTCATCTCACTGACATCCGAGCTGGGCTTATTGGTCCGAGAGACATCTCAAAGTCTCTGAGGCTGAGACAATTGGCTAAGGGTATACATACACACTCAGATCTCAGTACCACTTCCTTGACCATCTGCAGGGATCAGATCTACTGTAGATTTCCCAGCTTTAAAAGCCATCCAAGGAATGAGGGAAGCTGTTTTGAGAGATTCCTTTGGTATTCCCCAACTGGAGAATTCTATCCTCCACAGAGAAGGAACCAGATAGCCCATCCCACACCCTGTAGGATTGAGACCTGTTCTTAATTCTTACCCCAGTAGGGTTGGAGACAGGCCTGGGATGAGGTGTCACTGGAACATCTGCCTGCTGCTGTTCCACAGCATAGCTGACAGAAGGAAGGACTCAATGGTTCCAGCACAGGCAAGGCAGCTGAGGGCACACTGCCAGGGGACTGCTAGAGAAAGCAAGAGGACACCTTCAACTTCTAGTGAGTCTCCCTCTTTGGAAAACCTCAGTAAGAGGACGGAATGACCCACAAGACCACCTGCCTCATCCCCGGACAGTGTTCTACACTCCATAATAGGATGCTATTCACACAGGAGTCCAGTGGAAAGCACTTTGTAGAAATTCACTGTGAAAGTGTTGGCTGTCCATGGGTTTTACCCAAGCCTTCACCAGAAGTAGGATAGGCCATGAGATATCTGTCTTCCCAGTTCATAAACTGCCCCTCTCCTCCCAAGTACCTGTGTAGAGACGATCCCTGGAGAATTTTTTGGTACCGTCAGGTCCTGGGAAGCACCTATAGGGTGAGGGTGAATCCACTCAAAAGAAGAAATAGGTATGGGGACCTGGGCTGTGGTAAAAGACAGAGGTTCCAGGAAAGGTTGCAACTTCTTGCAGAATTTGGAAGAGGCAGATGTCACAAACTTAGACTGTCTTCTCCCCAAAACATGGCCTTAGGAAACTAGGAATAATGATTACGTCCAAGGGATGATTCTAGGGACAGAGCAGCCCTTAAGAACAGGATGTGTGTGTGCCCAGGATCTAGCACAGAGCCAGACACATGAGGAAAGCTATGTAAATATGGATGGATGGGTGAATAGACAGACAGATAGACAGACAGATAGTTGATAGATGTGGATGGATGGATGGATGGATGGATGGATGGATGGATGGATGGATGTGCATAGAAATCACCTGGCAGCTGTGTTTCCCATTTCAGCTTCTCTTGCCTGCGCCATTTGGCTCTTCTGTTGGAAAACCAGACCTGAGAAAGAACAGGGACTGTTACTAGCTGTGTTTTCAGCCACCTGGCACCAGCTGCTCTTACAATGTGTCCCTGGCCTGGACTCAGAAAGTAGAGCCTTCCTCTGTTCTGACACCCTCACCCCTGGCACGGGCCTTTGCTCTCTGTCCTTTTCCTCACCAAAAAGGCTTGTGTGGGGGAAAGAGGAGAGCAATTGGCAGAAAGCAAGGAGGACTTCATATCTCTCTCCCTCCCTCTCTCTCTCTCTCTCTCTCTCTCTCTCTCTCTCTCTCTCTCTCTCTCACACACACACACACACACACACACACACACACGTTTTTCACCCTCATGCTGCCATCTCTACCTCCACAGGCCTAAAGCCCTGATCACCTGGTCAGTATACATTCTTCTCCTTTCCAGGTTCCTCACACTGTGTCTCAGTGTTCACTCACCCTCACCGTGTCTTCAGGCAGAGAGGTGGCAGCAGCCAGCTTTCCACGGGCCACTGAATCTGGATACTGCCCACGCTGGAACTCTGTAGAGACAGAGGCTTTCACAGTGAGGGGAAGGGGAAGGAGTAAGGTATGGTCTCCTTGTCAGTCCCCACGCCCTACTTCTTAAAAGCTTAGATAACCCGTCTTCCCAAGGCCATGCCACCCACAGCCTGGACCCCATCAGCCTTCACCCATACGTCTCAAGACTGTTGCCTTGCCGCCATACCAGCAGCGTCTTTCCCACTATCTACGCAAGCCCAGCACCTTTCTCCAGTGCCTCAGCTTGTCCCGGGGAGAAGATAGTTCGATTCCTGTGGCTGGTCCCTGGATGGGGACCTCGGGGAGCCTCACAGTTACTGTGGGGACTGGAAAGAACTGGAGCCAACACAGCTGCAAAGGAGGACAATGTCTTACGGCCTTTGTGGTGCTGACATTTCTGGTTACACAGGGTCTCCCACGTGGTAACAACACAGGCACAGAAGCAGAGCGGAGCTAGTGGGATGTGAAGTTCCTTGACAGTGGCTACTCAGTGTCGTCAGTAGCATGGCACTACTTAGGGAAAATAGAGTTGCTCCAGGTTTGAACGACCCCATAGAACATGGAGGAAGTTCTGAGAAGCTAAATAGGAAGCAAAGGAAGGGTAGAAAAGGCCCAGCCTAGCCTGGCTCTTAGCAGAGACTGAATCTAGGATTCAGGGGATGTAGGCCCTGTCCAAGACATGCCAACAACTGGCTGACGTCTGAGCAAGTCATTTCATTTTCCTGAACTTCCATAGTCTACGAAGAGATAATAAAGGCATATGCTGGACCCTTCTTAAGGGATCATTGAGAGGGTGATTCACAAAACAATGAGAACTCATGATTGGCAGAAGGAAGAACTATAAAATGCTAAGAAATTTGGCTCCTGTCATCTCTGGCGACAACTCTAAGACCCACCTGGTGATCTGAGTTGAGTCCAGTGCAACCTCTGGTCTTCCTGTAGTGCCCGAAGGACTCGATTGATAGAGGACACCTGCGGTGTTGGGGTATACATTGGGAAGATGGGACATAGGCCTAGGATCGCATCCTATAGAGATCCTTTCCCCTCTACTCACCATTCCCAGAGTAGCAACTTGACACACTCCTCTGCCCCATGCCTTCTCCTAAACTCCCTGACCACCACCACATTTCAGAAGATAAATTTATGAGTCAAAGGCTGATTACAGCTTCCCTTCACTTCAGCCTGAGATACCCAAATTGCCAAGGAAAGGGGGAATCTTCTCCCCCAGACTTGCAAACCCCAGGGTAGAGAGAGGGCACTTACGCTGGGAGCCTTGTCCTGGGTACAAAGCCCGTCAGCACAAAGCTGGCGTTGGATCTCCCAGGCAAAAAGAGCAGGGTACTCATCCTTTAGCTGGGCAATTCGAGCCACCACAGCAGGCGTGGCCAGACGTGGTTTGCTTCCCCCAATACACTTGGGTTCCAAGACACCTGTGTGGTAGTATCGTCCTAGGATCTTGCTCACACAGCCATTAGATACCTGAATGTGGTGAGAAGTAAGAACAGGACACAGAAGATATGATGGGCAGAAAGTAGGTGAGCCTTCCTGGGACCGAAGGAAGTTACTAGACAAAGTGAGCCTTGCTGAACCAAGCCATAGAGTTGAGAGGTTCATGTCATCGCTGGGCACCTAAAACTCCCCCTTCCCACCTCTAAGAGGGTCTTGTAGGAGGAAACTCTGTGTGCCCAACCCTAAGCTGCTGCCTTAAGAGAGGTCCTTGATTCCTGATTCTTGCCTCCATCACCGAGTAACGGGTTTGGCACTACCTTAAGGCTCCGTGAAATGTCACAGGGTCGCATCCCTCTTATTGCTAGCTGCACAATCTGCTGCCTGGTGTCCAGAGGAAGGGGCCGGCCATTCACAAAGAGTCCCCCCAGCTGATTCACACTGCTGAGTCCTAGGTATGAGAGGTAAGTGTCAACACACTGTTTCTGTCCAGGTTCCCACCCACCATGGCAGAAGGTTTCTCTGGTCTTACAGTCTGGCCAGCCACCATACGGTATGACTTTTTTCTGAGATTGTGCCCACCTTTTCCCAGGGTCCCCAAAACAAATCACTTTTGGGGGGAGCTGGTTTTCTCCTAATACAAAGGTAGCAGAGTAAAGCATAGAGGGAGAAAATGGAGAAAAATTAGGGCACTGGCTAAGGACAAATGACATGATTGATAGACCCATGATAGACATGATAGACCCATGGCTTCCACCTTGGGTCTATCTCTGAACCCTTCTATCCTCTTCCAACTTCTCCCAGACCTCTTACCGTCCTGCTGCATGCTTCACACTGGTACTCCTCACAGAAGGACAGGAAGCCAACTGGCAAACTGAAAAAGGGGGAGCTCCTTTGAGAAGTTTCTCTTTGGGGCGGGTTCTGCAACAATAGAGGGTTACATGTGGCCTCTTGAAATGGTCATGGGATGGAATGTTCATGACAGGGCATCTGTAGGGTGGCTAACACTAAGGCATTAATGTATTCTTAAGTTCTCAGGCACTGACACCACAGGGTCAGCTGAGGACTGGATCTTTTTTTGATATCCTGATAAGGAAGTGGAAGGGGTGTAGAAACTAATTTCCCACCTATCTGTTAAAGAGGGGCAGAGAAGCAGAAGGGACCGTTCTTCTCAGTACTCGGGATTTTTCTTCCCTAAGTGAACAACTTGACATCTGGCCCATCATAATCCTTTTCAGTCCCTGGGTGACACACTTGAGCCAGAGACTCTGGTTCTCAAGTTCAGGTTTCACTGTTGGACAGTCCCGAGTTCAGTTCTCCCAAGTGCCAGTCAAACACTCTCTTTAAAGCACTTCAAGGAAATCCAGATTCTTGTTTTCTGTGTTCTCCAGGAAGCTCTTGGGGGGCAAGATTTGGGGCTCAGCTCTACCTCAGATCCTGGACATTAGTCCCACACATTGGAAAGAGATACATAAAGCCTAAGGTGATGGTTTCTCCTAGGAGACACACCTCCTAGTGGCTTCTAAAGTCACTGGACCTGTTGATTCTTTTGAACAAAGTCTAGATATCACAGTGAAATCTCATTTTCAAGGGCTACTTTCCAGGCATTACATTTTTTGCTAACATTTCCTGACAGCATTTTGAAAGGAAGGGATGTTGTCTGTTTATGGAAGCCACAGCCATCTTGAGCACTAGAGAGTCTGCGCAGCCGCCTCCACGGTCATATCTTTTCTGCTTTCATCAGCAACTAAGAGGAGTTGAAGCTGTCTCCTTTCATGCCTGGAATCTTGGCAGAGCTGTAGGTAACTCCAGGGGACAGCTTTATCCATGGAACTTTCCCGAAATAACCATGCTGTCTTGGCTCAGTTAACTGCACAGCAATTACTTAGTGAATAGGGCATTAAATACGAGAGCATTTGTTGGTTTGGAAAGATGTGAGAAAGAAGAAGAAGAAAGAGAGACAGAGGCAAGCTTAGCATACTGAGCATGTAAAGAGTTAAGTTGTGCCCAGAGAAGGAACAGGCTTAGAACATCAGCCAAACTTGAATCCTTGATAGGACTCTTTCCTTTTCAATGTACTAGGAAGAGGAAAGAATCAGGAACAAAACACTAAGACTCCAGAGCTCATTGAATCTAGTGACTAAAGTGCCTGTTATTTGTTTGTTTTTAAGTATCTAGAGACATGCCCCTTTAATCTCTTAGCATTCCAGAAACTCAGTAAGAAAGTTGAATTTTTTTCTAAAAAAAAAAAAAAAAAAATTAAGACATTGTTTGGGGTTAACATAAATCAAGTCCACCCTCTCAGAGAATAGAGCTCAAGGTTCAAAAGCCCATTGCTGCTAGAGGCCAACATCTCTGTGTGCTGAGCATGAGATTCTATTTCTCTGTTCCCATTCCTGCTTCCTACTTACTATTTAAGAAATGGAGAGGGGAAGGTTGTGCCGGGAATGTGAAGGGTAGGGGGTGCAGGCTGAGACTACCAGCCTAGGGTCAAAGTCACTGTGGAACACAGGCTCAATATCCAAATCTAAAAAAAACAAAAACAAAAACAAAACCCTCCAAACCCCAATGAATCATGCCCACAAACAGAAACTCACAACAGAAACCCTGTTTCCAGTAGCCTCCCACATGGCACCAGTAAACATGATAACTTGTCAGAAAAAAATACCTGACACTCAATAGATGAGAAAATAGGTTAAGGAGTTGAAAGAGCAAGAAAGTGCATAACTGTAAAGACAGAAGAGGGAGAAAGTTCAGTCTGGCCACACAAAGACATGGGGATAGTATAGACAGAGCAGACAATGAGCCTGCTGGTGAGCTACCTGGATGGAGGAAAAGAGGTGGGAATTCCAGGAAGAGGTCTCAGGGTCCTGTGCAGGCTCCAGGGGTCCTGTGCAGGCTCCAGGGGTTGCTGGTGGTCTGGTCTTGTGACAGCCTCCAGCTGCTTCAGTCCTGCCAGGGGTCCAGAGCTTCACAGAGCCTTCACTCAGGAGCAGAGGGCAGCCTTCTGGGAGTAGCCAGTGATGTCACAGGCCATGAGCAGAGGAGGAGGAGGAGGAGGAGAGAAGGGTGCATGGGGCTGGCTGACACTGGCCCTGAGGCAGGGTAACCCACAGTCAGTGACCCACTTTGTCCTTCTGCAGGGCTTCGGAGTCCACCTTGTGGCTATCTACCCTGAAGGAAGTATAGAGGCATTCAGACAGGCTCTCTCAATCCAGAATGTACCCAAGCGTGGGCCAGTGTTCTTGGAAGGAATGAGGAATGTGGAAGATGAGGCACTTCAGACTATGTACCCAAAGTTTCCCACGTATCGAAACACAAAAGACTATTCCAGGAGTACTGATATAGTTTCCCAGCCATAGTGTATATGTTTGAGCTTTTAAGTCAACCCCCAGATCATGTGTGTATTATTACAAAAGATAATTGATATATAGCCAAATTGAGTATGGACTGAGTTGGCTTCTAGAACCTCAAGAGAAGGAGAAGGGATGGAGAAGAGTGTGTCACATAAATCAGTTGTCTCCAGAGAGGATTCCCATCCATCCCCCTGTTGATTCCTTGACTGAAATGACACAAAGGTGAGTTCTTGCCTGGAAATAGGGCTATCCTGGACTTCAGGACACCAACAGTGGGAAGAGTGGGTGGAATTCATGTCTGAGGATGACTAGAAATGTTTCTAAGGACACACACACATACACACACACAAGTCTTCTCTCTTCTATCTCTGGATATTTTCAGACTCCATTTTACTTAGGAGTTGGTACATTTAGATTAAATAAAAACTGATACTGTAGTTCGCACAAAAGACACCTCAGATTGTCTGGGCCATTGCAAGGGTGAGAAAACCAGTGTCTGGGTAGGGCAGGATGCTGGAAGCGAGCGTGGACCACAGTGCTTGGAAACCTTGTTGTTATTGCAGACTAGATAGATGCTTGTAAGGGTGTGAAGAAGCAGATGTGGGAAGCCTTGTATTGTATATCTCAGAATCTGTAACCTGGTCACAGAAGTGAGGCTCAGGTAAGCAACCCTGATTTATTGGGGCGTTAAGAATAGACCTAGAAGTCAGAGGAGAGAACAGTAGATCTCATTGCTTTGGGTTTGGCAATAGAGAAGTTGGGTATTGAACATGAACACTTGGATCTTGGAATTAGAAACTGCTGATACAAAGCCAAATGTATCACAGAAATGGGTCTTCAGTCTTACCCTGACACATACTCCACTCCCCTTCCAGTCTGCTCCAGCATCTTCAGGCTGAGCCAGAGCGCTGGCGCAGAGGGAAGACTGAAACAGATAGTTTCAGCACCATGGGCAGGACAGCACGGGCCCAAGTGTAGGGAGAGCCCTTCCACCAGGGGCAGCTGGGGGCTGCTCGGCAGTCTACTTAGCTCTGTCTGGTGAAAGGGGGTCCCCAAGAAGGGGGTAACCCTGCTTTCGGTCTCCGCCTGCCTTATTCCTTTCTTTGGATCTGTCCTTGCATCTTGAAGCGCAAGGCTCATGCCCTGACAGACTTTTCCTATAGACAGCTGCCTGAGGGTGTACGTAGGGGTGTCAGGGGGGAGAAAAGGCAAGCCCTGGCAGATGGTGGTGGCAGCGATTTCCCCCATAAACTACCCTTTCGCTCAGTCTTTACAACAGGCTCTCGGGGCTGAACAAACAGAAGCTTTCGACCCAGAGGTGATAGGGAGAGGAAAAAAGGGGAAAGGGCCCTGGCAGGGGGCCTAACAAGCCCAAAGGCTCCGTCGCTCAGCCCTCTGCCCAACGCGCCAGACTGTTTGAGGAGCAAATATCTGCCTTCACTGTCTGACTCTCCCAACTGCCCCCACCGGGTTTGGGGCTAATTGTCCCTCATTAGCTGGGCCCAGCCCCCAGGCTGCTGCCAGCCCCCGCCATCTGCTCACAATTATACATTAACTCAGAGGTCTTGTCGCACGCCAACGAGGCTGTGCGCCCCTCTCCTGGGCCAGCCAAGGCCATTCCAGCTCCTTCCTCACCTGGATGTAGAGCCTGGATCGTTGGCTCCTGCCTTTGGGGAGCTCCTGGTTTAGGGGTCTGTGACTGTGGTAAAAGTTCTATCCTTAGTAGTGGTGGTTGAAGTTCCTCCCTGCTTCCCTCGTGATGCCAAAAGGCAAGCTATCCCGTGCGTAAAGCTGGAGAGCACAGAGCGCGGCAGGCGCACGGCCCNCTTCCTCACCTGGATGTAGAGCCTGGATCGTTGGCTCCTGCCTTTGGGGAGCTCCTGGTTTAGGGGTCTGTGACTGTGGTAAAAGTTCTATCCTTAGTAGTGGTGGTTGAAGTTCCTCCCTGCTTCCCTCGTGATGCCAAAAGGCAAGCTATCCCGTGCGTAAAGCTGGAGAGCACAGAGCGCGGCAGGCGCACGGCCCCGCTGACTTTGTCTGGCAATTCCCGGGAGCTCTTGGCACCTTTTGGAGGAGGTGATGCCAGTTTCAGGCTGTTTCGCTTCTCCCTTTGTGTAGGCTATGGAGTCCTGGACCTCATCTTCCCTTTCTAAAGAGAGCCCCAATCTCTTGTCAGCCCTTAGCTTTTCAGAGCGCACGCGCCACAAATCCAAAATCTTTCTCCTACAGCTGGCACTTCCCACTTTAAAGTCCAAGCGGTTCCTCTGCTACAGAATTATAAGGGTTCTTCGAATTCCCTGGATTTTTCTGAGCGTGGGAGTAGTGCTAAGGTGACACTCTCCACTCCACAAAGGTTCGTGCAATCATTCTATTCCCCTAGACATGATTTCCCTTCAGTGTCAGAGCTCTATCCACCTGCAAGCCCCTGTGTTGTTCAGTTTAGATTATACATGGCCAGGGTCCCTCCCTCTGCTCTCCCCAGAAAGGTAGTGAAAAGCGCACCTTCCATCCTGTTTTGGAGTAGGGGAACAGGGGGAAAATCCTTTCCTTTGTTCTTTTTTCTCAAAGAGCTCCTAATCTCTGAGCTCATGCCTGATCCAAGTTAGTTATAGGACTAGGGGAGGTCGGGTGGTGTGGTGAGTCTGCACTTCCCGAAGACGAACTCCCCACAGAATCGGAAAGTTCAGAGAGACTAGAGCTACCAGCACAAGGAGAGACCATGAAGCTCACTTGGTGTGAAAGAACGGTCTAGAGCTACCAGGCCAAACACTGTGCCTGCAATCACAGTAGAATCAAAAGGTGACATTGTGCCAGCCACCAGCCCTGTAAGTTGGGAAGGGGCTGGGTAGGCACTGGGGTTCCCTGGGGAATCGCTAATGCTGCACTCACCTCACTCTGCCTAGGACTGTTTGACAGAGAATTGGCATATACTCCACATCCATTTCCCAGGCCAGCAATGTTGAATAACATGGTACTTGCGTTGTAGTTAAGAGTCCATATTGGTGTTATCACTTGCTAATGCAGGTACTCAATTCTGATTTCCTCACTTGTTTCGGATCCCATCGGGATGGATGACATTTGTCATCCATTCTCCCTCAGTTCCCCTTGATCACGTCATAGTTCCCTCTGTTTTTATCATTGGGATGGTTTTAAGGAATCGTGTATTTTATACATTATACCATGATAAAAAAAAAAAGAGCTTCTAACTTACTTTTCTACTGTATAAAAGCATCAAAAACCATACATACTTATTAAGGGGTGTCATGTGATGTCTGATACATGTATCCATTGTGTAATTTTAAAATCAGCTTAAACACATCTCCTTAAACAGTTAACATTTCTTCATGGTGAAAACATTCAAAATTCTCTCTTCTAGTTTTGTTTATTTTATTTATTTATTTATTTATTTATTTATTTTGGTTTTTTCAAGACAGGGTTTCTCTGTATATCCCTGGCTGTCCTGGAACTCACTTTGTAGACCAGGCTGGCCTTGAACTCAGAAATCCGCCTGCCTCTGCCTCCCGAGTGCTGGGATTAAAGGCATGTGCCACCACGCCCGGCCTTAGTTTTATTTTTTAAATATGCATTACATTATACATATACTGTTCAATAGAGGCACTCCAGGTCTTCTGGCTCCTAAGTCACATCTAAGTTCCCCTGGGTTAATCTCCTACCAGTTGTTCCTTTCCTGGCACCTTTCTGATGTGTCAGGGTTTTTTGTTTTGTTTTATTTTGGTTTTGTTGTTGTTTTGTTTTAGTTTTTTTGCTTTGAGACAAAGTCTTATGTAGCCTACCTAGGCTGGCCACAAACTTAAATATAGCTGAAAGTGATGTAGAACTTCTATTACTTCTGCCTCTACCTCTCCAGTGTGAGACTACAGGCATTCACACCTGGCCATCTCATGCATGTCAGTTGGACTAGGCAGGTGGATTTAGGAGATGAAGGCCAAAGAGGTACAGAGATATCTCTATCACATTAAATTAAGGGTACCTAGGCTGACATGGCTTGTGGCTATTGAAGTTGACCCTGATCATCTAGTTGAAGTGGTGTGTGCAAGTTCTGTCCATCTAAGTTACATCTCCTACATTGCATCCAGGAGTTTTCTGAAGGATGTTGCTGGTATGTGAGTGGTATTTAATGATCGGGAGTTATGTTCGCTTATTTGAGAACACAATGTCCACATAGTCACGTTGGACTTCTCCTGTGAAAATTTGTCTTCTCTCTTATTTATGTGCTTGATAATTTATTTGCTGAATATTATTTGTGATGACAATATGTATATATTTATTTATAAGAAAACTTATTTTATTCTTTAGGGCATAATTAAATGTACTACTTCGTTTTGCTGCTCAGTTTGCTCCAGGGCTAGCCATCATGCCCGTGTTCCCTTCAGCATGCCCTCGCTGGCCAAACCCACATAGACTTTATGTGGTTTTTGTTCAGGGGTGGCTGTGGCAGTGCCGTTGCTTTCTGATACTAAAACATGCACCAAGCTCAGCTCAAGTCTCCCACTCCTAGAACCAGTGTTTTCTCCAAGGAGCGCTGGTCCTTTTATTAGACAATGATATGAGATACCAAAGTCTGGGCACTAGTGTTTTAGCTGCTACTGGGATGTCATTGCTTCTAATATATGTATGTCTCTATATGTAAAAATCTACAGTAAAATAACACAGCGTTGCTAACTGTAACCCATTATTACAGGAACCATTTTAGTTTTATCCCTATTTATGTGTAAAATCTAATCTGTCATCTCCTTACCAATTTTCCCAATTCGAGCATACATTGTGATAGTGACAGAATGGTTAATACAAACCAGTGTTGGACAACATTTTATCAGCTGGAGTACAGTGCTTATTTACAGTCTATTTACTTTGGTGTTTGAGTTTGTTTCTAGGGGCTCACTGATGGTAGATACGGTCTCCATCACTGGACTACATCTCCATCCAACCTCTGTACAAATACCCTCACCTTTAAATTTTTAGACCCCTGCCATACCCAAAGTTACCGAAAGCAGCGCCTTTACTACCATCCCCTTCTGTGAGGTTGCTTCAGAGACGTACAGTGTTGCTGGTTCGCTTTGACACATTCTGCATTTCTTGTGAAATTCCTCTGTTAAATTTACGTGGTTGTTTTCAAATTGCCCACATTAGGGCTTACTGTTTACACGTTCTGTAGATGCCAGATTGAGCAGTATTGTGTGTCCACAGTTATATCATCATACAGAGCAGTAGACTCGCTACCTAAGGATTATTGTTATACCAAGCTCAACCTTTCTCCTTTCCTTGAACCCCTGATAAACACTGAACTTTTTAATCATTATTATAGTTTTGCTTTTTTTTGGAATATCATACAAAGGAACCATGGAATGTGTCACCTTTTCATTTTCACATATCTATTTAAAATTCATCAGTATCTATTCATGTTCTGATTGTTCTTTTTATTTCTTAACACTTTGATATTGTATAGATGAACCACAGTTTACCTGTTCACCAATAAGGGACAGTGTATAGTTTGAGCAATTGTAAATTGGGCTATTTTAAACATTTATGTGCAGGTTTTGGTGGGCACACAAATTTTTAACACACAAGGAGACTGTTCTCAGTTTTGGGAAAAAAAACCCTGCCACAGTATGTTCTAATGTTTCGGTGCCATTTACCATCCCTAGCAACAGCAGAGACAGCTCTGTTGCTTTGTATTCTTGCCAATAATTGCTATGGTCTGTATTATTTGTTTGTTTGTTTTGTAGCTCTGGCTGTCTTGGAACTCACTTTGTAAATCAGACTGGACTTGAACTCACAGAGACCCATCTGCATCTCCCCCCCCCCTCCAGTTCTGGGGTTAAAGGCATGCCCTACCAAATCTGGATTATGTGATAATTCTTTTTCTTTTGTTGTGTTGTTTTGGCTGTCTGTTTGTCACACTATGTCACCTGGCTAGCCTGGAACCCAGAGATCTGGGCCTGATTTTGCCTCCAGAGTGTGGAATTAAAGGTGTGTGCTACCACCACTGGCTGTTTTTGCTTTTTTGAGAGAGGTTCTGATGAAGCTCAGATTTGCTTGAAATTTCCTAAGTAGCCAAATGATGCCCCTGAGCTCCTAATTCTCTGGCCTCCACCTCCTAAGTGTTGGGACTACAGGCTTGCACCACCACTGCCCACTAAGGGGCTTTATAGTTTTGCATTTAACATTTAGGTTCATGGCCAATTTTGAGTTGACATCTGTGAACTGTGTAGTCTATGCCTATGTTCATTTTAAAATATATTCTAACTGTTCCAATTTGTTGAAAAGACTCTCTTCTTCATTGAATTGCGTTTGCTCCTTAATCGAGAGTATTTTACTGGGGGCTGGAGAGATGGCTCAGCAGTTAAGAGCATTTGCTCTTGCAGAGGACCTGGATCTAACTAATTCCTAGCATTCCCATGACAACTCATAACCATCTATAACTCCAGTTGCAGGGCATCCTATGCCCTCCTCTGACTTCTGTGGGTACCAGTCACACAGATGGTGCACAGACATGCAAGACAATAAAACACTCATACACATAAGATAGAATTTTAAAATCTAAAAAAAAATTGAAAAGGAATATTTGACAGTGCTGGTATGGATTTATCTCTGTGTTATTGATTCTATGTCATTGATCTATGACTCTATCCTCTCACTAATGCCATGCTCTCTTTGTTATATAGCTTTAATGTAAGTGTTGAGAATGTGATTTACCCAGCTTTATTTTTCTCCATCAATATTGTGTTGAATGATCCATGCGTTTTTAACTTTTTAAAAATTAAATGTGCGTGTGTGTGTGTGTGTGTGTGTGTGTGTGTGTGGTGTATGGATGGTGGTGTGCCCATACTATATGTTGAAGTAAGAGGACAATGTACTGGAGCTGCTTCTCCCATCCACTGTGTGGGTCCTAGGAATCCAATTCAGGTCGACAGGCTCGTGCTTTTACCTGCTAACCATCTTGCCTCACTTTACTATAAACTTTAATCAGTATGTCAATCTCCATAAAATAGTTTGTTGCAGTTTTGATTAAGATTTTATTGACTCTATAGAGCAAGTTGGGGGAAATGTACGGTTTCACACTACTGGGGTTTCTAATCCATTAATATTGATTACCTATTTAGTTACTCAGATTTTCTTTGATCGATTAACCAGTGTTTAGTTTCTTCTCTCATAGATCCGGTACCTATGTTTTTAGACTTATATCTGCATATTTTACCTTTTTTGTTTCTTTATTTCAGTAGTTAGTATTGTTTTTTTTTTTTTAATTTCAAATCTAATAATTTACTATTGGCATAAAAGAAAGCAGTTCACCTCTGTCTCTTAGCCTTGTACCTTCAATTCACCTTTGTCTATTAGCCTTGTATCCTGAGACCTTGCTATACTTACTAATTAATTCCAAGAAGTATAGCCATTCATACCAGGATCTCATGTAGCTCTGGGAAGTGACTGTCTAATACTTCGGATGTTTTACACATGGAAAGCATGCCTGTCATGAGCAAGGTCAGCTTTTGTCCTTTTTTCCAATCTTTATCTTCTTATTTCAGGACTTGTGACATGACAAGGGTAGGAATACCGAGAGAGCGCCTCAGTGGCCGGTTCTCAGTGGCCGGTTCTCAGTGGCCGGTTCTCAGTGGCTGGTTCTCAGTGGCTGGTTCTCAGTCTTGGGAAACTGTGGAGCTTTCTTAGCATGAGCTATCTCAGCAGCAGGTTGTTTTGCTTCACAGTCTCCTGACCACTTCCCCTGCTTTGCTGTGCATTCCCACGGAAGCCCTTACCCTCTCAGATGTGCTACCCTACCTTTGAGCAGCCAAGAGAGCTAGTCTTCTTTTCACGACACTCTGGTCAGAGCCGTTCTGCTTTACATCTTAAGTTTATTATTAGCATGTGCATCTGTACACGGGTGTGAGCACACGTGTGTGTGTGTGTGTGTGTGTGTGTGTGTGTGTGTGAGTGTGCTGTGCATGTGTGTGCATGTATGCATGGGGGGGCACATTCTATGTTTTGAAGCAGTTTCAGGTTCTCAACAGAGTTGAGATGAGGGCCCAGAGATTCTTTTTTTATTTTTATTTTTTTTGTTTTTTTGGTTTTTTTCGAGACAGGGTTTCTCTGTGTAGCCCTGGCTGTCCTGGAACTCGCTTTGTAGACCAGGCTGGCCTCGAACTCAGAAATCCGCCTGCCTCTACCTCCCGAGTGCTGGGATTAAAGGCATGCGCCACCACGCCCGGCCAGAGATTCTTTTTTACATTTGCATCTCTGTATAGACATCCTTCTCCATCGTCAATATCACCACCAGAATGGTACATTGATTACAGTGATGAGCCTGTAGACATTTTGGAGATTTTTTCTTTAACCATTGAGGAAATTCACCTCCTCTTTAGTCTTCTGAGGCTGGTGGTTGCTTTGTTGTTGTTCTTAGTCGTGGATGGGGATTGGATTTTGTTAAATGCTTTTCTTATATCGATTAATATAACAACACGATTTCTTCTTCATTAGCTTGCTGATGTTGTGGATTACATTAATAGACTTTTAAGCTGGGCAGTGGTGGCACACGCCTTTAATCCCAGCACTTGGGAGGCAGAGGCAGGTGGATTTCTGAGTTTGAGGCCAGCCTGGTCTACAGAGTGAGTTCCAGGACAGCCAGGGCTAAACAGAGAAACCCTGTCTCGAAAACAAAAACAAAACAAAACAAAATAACAAAAACAAAAACAAATAGACTTTTGAATATTTAACCAGTGCTGCCCAGTTGCATCACACCCCACATGGCCCTGATGGGCAGGTCTTTTCTCACTGGTGGATCCAATTTGTTAATAGTTTGTTGAAGATTCTAATGTATTGTTCATATACATGTCTGCATTCTCCCTTTCCTCCAATATTTTCCTCTCAGTATTAGGGGAGTACTGACTTCATTTATCTGGGTTCGAAAGTGTTCACTCAGACAGTCAGGCTTGAGGATACGGCAGGGCTTATCAAGCAGATGCAACTCCAGTTGACACACGCAAAGGCCTCATCCTGTATCTGTACCTTGGACAGTGCTTATTTCCTGATGCAGCAAATCTCAGTTTTTAGCCCAGACCTGTTGTGTCACCTGTGTGATCATGGATCCACTAATGGCTACTTCAGCAAATAATTCCTGAACTCATGCCAGGCTGGAAAAGAGCAGTGAATTAAAAAAAAGAACAAAATTCTTGACTTCTATGTTGTATTTTTTTCTCATTATTCACTGAACAACTTCCTGTATTTTTCCAGTATCTACAAAATGAGCTAATTATGGTGGCACACACCTGTAATCCCAGCGCTCAGGAGGCAGAGGCATCTGGAGCTCTGTGACCTCAAGACCAGCCTGTTCTATGAAGTGGGTTCCAGATCACACAGTAAGACCCTCTCTCTCAAAANAACTCTGTAGTCCTGTAGTTTCTGACTCTCTGCTTCTGCAGTTGATCCTTGTGACCTCTGGATTTACTCATCTATCTTATGAAATCCCTTTGTTGACCTAGAGTTACCTTGCCTTGCAAATAGTTGAGTAACTTTCTGCTTTTGAAATTACAAAAAAGGTTTCAGTGTGTGTGTGTATGAGCGCTATGGTTACAGGTACATCCTGCCGTGCAGGGTTATGCGGGCTCAGAGGATCTAAACTCAGATCCTCATGCTTTCCTCCTGAAGG
Source organism: Mus minutoides (assembly GCA_902729485.2). Taxonomy (NCBI): domain Eukaryota; kingdom Metazoa; phylum Chordata; class Mammalia; order Rodentia; family Muridae; genus Mus; species Mus minutoides. The sequence continues at coordinate 9,401 of LR752287.1, read as the reverse complement.
TTAACCGTCTCCTCAGGCCTACCCTTGCGTTTATGAAAAGGAAGAAGATGAGGAACACAGTTTATTGATGATCCAATGGTTTTTGTCTGTATGCTCTCTAAAGATTGTGGACTTTTGGCTTAGGTTACAGTGATAGTGGATTCTATTAGTTCTCTTCAGTCATGCCTGAACATAAGTCAAAACCCTGCTGTCTGGAGCACTCTAGTAGGCAAACCCAGTGGAGATGAGAAAGAAAACGCCCTCCCTCCTGATAAGGAGCCTATCTCTGCTCCAGAAATCCGGGGCTCTTCATCTTCACTGTGTCCACAAAGATCCCCAAAACAACACCTGCTCAGCCTGACTGACAGTGGCTCTGCCCTACCTAGAGAGCAAGCTATGTAAAGATAGGTAATTATAAATAAAGTCTTATTACTCTCTTTGGCTTGGCACCATTAAACACAATAATCAGATCTGAATGTCCCATTGCCAAGGATTTCATTCCCGGCCCAGATGGCATCCCTGAGTTCTAATCCTCGCTCACCGCCTCTTTAGCCGTCCTCACATGTTCTTGATTCTATATCAGATCAGATCTTTGCTCTCCTCTCTCCTCCCCGGAAGTCAACATTTTGAACACTGACTAAGTTTTACATCACTCCACATTTCTCTTCTTCTCCCTGCAAGACACCTGAGTCCAGTGCTGGAGGAAGCTGCTTTCTAATCTCTGAGTTTTGTTTCCTTTCCTCTCTCCAGCATTTGGACCTCTCATGGCCACCCTTTCTCCGGTTAATGGGGCTGGTTTCTTTCCAGCATGCCAGCCTTTTGCGTTTTCTCTCTTGATTTTATATATGTGCTTTAATGTGTTCTCACAACTGAATGTGTAGTTGGAAATGCTGTGGCTGAACAGTATTTGGAGACAAAGCTGCTTGACCTCAGCCTCCTGGTTCAGTCAGTTGCCTCAGGAGCTGCGTGGCAGGTACCGGCTGCCGCACTGGGTCAGCTCCTGGGCGCCCCCTGCAGTCTTCCTACGTTTGTGGTGACACTGAGCGGGTAGCAGCTGCAACCTTATTCCTTCCTTTGCACACCTCCCACACGGCCCCCATCCCCACCCCTGACAGCAAGAGTGATGTTAAGAAAGACAGACGACACCCAAATGGAGGTGACAAAGGAATCGCATGAGAGACATAACAACAAACAGAGCTCTGAGACATGTTTTCCCCAAAGCCTCCATCCCCCCGCCGCGCATCTGACTTTCTCTAGGGAAGGAATTGAAAAGACACTGTGGACTCCAGCAGTTTAGACTCCTTTGGGTTACAAGCCTTGTTAGAGGAAGCTGAGCCTGAGAATAGATTTATCTCTTGAGGAAACAGGAATGTATCTCATAGCCAGCACTGAAAAGATGAATTAAATTATCTAGTTATAATTGCCCCAAGAAGCTAATCTTAGTAACCCAGAGAGAGGAGTAATTACGTTGGATGAAGTTAGTAAAGAATGTGGATTCTACCTCTGGAATCTTCTTTTATTTTTAATTATGGCAATCACATCAAATCAACCATTTTAGTCTTTTTAAAGCTATAAGTGAGTGGCAGTAAGTATAGTCACAATGCTATACGAACACCACCAGTCTTTATTGCTACAATGTTTTTATTACCCCAAAGGAAAGCTTGTGTCCTTTAAGCAATAATTGTCACCATTTGCAACTGTTAGTAGCATCTATTCTAGTTTCTGGCTTGCCAACTTTAGGTCCAACACATAAATGAAAATATCGATGTTTATTGTGAATCAAATTCAGATCCACACCCCCCAGTCAACAGTGATAGTTAAATTCTTCCCTCCTCTTCATCACCCAGTCTCAATAAATAATGAAGGCTCTTTTGAAACTTTTGGTGAGCTTTGGAGATAAAGGGGAAGGTCGGTGCCTGAGCCTTGGGCAATAATGAAGATGCCACTCTAGGAAGATGACAGCTGCAATCCAGCCCAGAGATGTTGTCCGGAGAAGGAAGGAGAAGTCTGTAGAGGTCATGGTTCACATAGCCCCAGTACAAGGGAGAAGACAGGCAAGAGGAATGCATCACTCGGTTCACAGAAATGCCAAGTATTTACATCAGGCAATGGTGGTTGGCAGCTCTCCTCTACAAGAAAGGATTTCTGAACTAGAAAGAAGTTTCCCTGAACTTGGATCTACTTAAAAAGGTAAAAGAGACACAGACAAAGTCGAGAAATTAAGATGCCCAAATAAACCTGCCCAATTTCTAGGTTCTCTCCCAACCCATCCTTATCTTTTGGGAGATCTTTAAGTTGAAGTCTTGAAAACGCAGGGGTGGGGGTGCCATCCTTGTTCAGGTCTTGCAGAACAGTCATGATGTTGAGACTTCATTCATAAAATTAAAAAAAAAAAGTAGGGTGGGCCGGTGAGACGGTTTTAGCACATAAAGCATTTGCGGGACAAGTCTGATGGCTGGAAGCCATGTAAAGATGAGAGAGACAGAGACGGAGACAGACAGAGAGACAGAGATAGAGACAGACAGAAAGAGAGAGAGAGAGAGAGAGAGGATGGGAGAGAGAGAGAGAGAAAACAAATTTTATAAAGTTGCCCTCTGACCCCCACATGACACCCACACATGCCACAGCATGTCTATATGCAAGTGCTCGTGTGTGTGCACACACACCATACACACAATAATTAAAAATTTAAAATATTTTTGAAAGCTTTAACAATAGGAATAAAAAAAGAGAAACGAATAAAATTATGAAGTACTTGGGTTAAAAACTTCAGCCTATGCTCTTGAGGAAGATACAATTTAACTTATTGCAGGAGTGATTCCATTATCCTGATCAGCACCTTTCCTATAGCCACTCCTTAACACCGAGGGCTACAGAGAGGACAGCCACGCCCTTCCTAGCCATACTTCTAGAACAGAGCATCTTCTGTTCTCTACTGCCCTGCCTTCACTTTGGTACCCAAAGTGAAGCTCTGTGCTTCTTCCCGGACAGGGCTGTGAGAGAGTACACGGCAAGGCAATACACCCCTGCCTTCCACCAACACATCATCTGCTTCCATCCTCACAGCAAAGTCCTTTTTGTGCAGTCCACCTTACTCTTAACTGATCATTATGGTCATGATGTCCTCGCTGGTTATGGAGATCTCATCTTAGGCTCATCTGGTCTTCCCTGACAGTTCTAAGGGCCAGGGCAAGGAGGAGACCAGAAGCTGGCCAGTGCCTGCCTGACTGTCACAGTCCTCATGTTAGCTGCTGTATTCCAGAATGCATGAGTCAGCATGGAACAAGAGCCAGAGGAATGGGGTCCTGCCTGGGTACCCAGCTGACAAGGCCCCTGCTGGGAAGCCAAAGGACAGTGCTTGGTTGCCAGGCAGCTGGAAAAATGCCCTCCTCCCACAAGGAAGGCGAGAGCCTTGAAAATGAAGATGGAATTGAGACAATCCCACAATTATCTTCCTTGAAAAAAATTAAAGTTATTTTATTTTAAGTGTATAGGCGTTTTTGGTTGCATGTGAGGTGCCTATGGAAGCCAGAGAAGGGTATCAGATCTCCTGGAACTGTAATTCTGGACAGCTGTGAGCCATCATGTGGGTGCTGGACAGGAAACCCATATCCTCTGGGAGAGCAGTCAGTGCTCTTTTATAGCTGAGCCACCTCTTCAGTACAAATATTGTTCTTAATTATTCCCAGAGCATTTGAAGCTCTTGAAAATACTACCAGCTCTGTCTTAACCTAAGAAGAAAGTTATTAGAATCTAATTATCAATGTATAGAATGTATAGGAATAAACTAACTTTCTTTCTTTCTTTCTTTCTTTCTTTCTTTCTTTCTTTCTTTCTTTTTTCTGAGACAGGGTTTCTCTATGAAGCTCTGGCTGTCTTGGAACTCACTCTGTAGACTGGCCTCAAACTCTGAGTTCCTGCCTCCACCTGCCTCTGCCTCCCAAGTGCTGGGATTAAAGGTGTGCGCTACCACTGCCTGGCCAGGAATAAACTTTCTTAACAGAGAAAATGACAGTAAAGTTGGATAAAAAGGAAAAAGTACTCGAAATGCTAGATAGAGGTTTCTTTTCTTTTTTTTTTTTCTTTTTTCTTTTCTTTTTTTTTTTTTTTTTTTTTTGGCTTTTCGAGACAGAGTTTCTCTGTATAGCCCTGGCTGTCCTGGAACTCACTTTGTAGACCAGGCTGGCCTCGAACTCAGAAATCCGCCTGCCTCTGCCTCCCGAGTGCTGGGATTAAAGGCCTGCGCCACCACGCCCGGCCTTAGATAGAGGTTTCTATAGGAGACGCAGGGTGGCCACGGGCGCTGCTGACGCTTTTCTCGGTATCACCCAGCCTCACGCTTTTCCCAGAGAAGGTAAAAAGGGAAGCAGCCTCATCTGACAGCAGAAGCAAGGACGAATAGAAAATGGGCCTCCGGGGTGAGAGCACACACACAGGCATAGGAAATCTCATAAAACAGAAGAGATCTGGAACAACGACATTGGCTTCTGTGTGGGGTGGGACAACCTTTAAGTGGCTCCCCAGAACAATGGCTTATGAGTCTATTAACAGATATTAGCAGGGCTAGGGCTTGACTTTGGAAACAAATAGAATGGACTGGAATTTCCCTAACCCTATGCTTTTATATGCCTTAGAACGGAAATGTTTCTGTCATGGGATTACCATAACAATTTCACAATATATTATAAAATACATAAAACATATAGTACAGTCTCTACCTCCTACTTAAAATACTGAAAAAATTGGAGGTAGTTTATATAATTGACTTAGGCACCAATAGAAGGTGACAGGAGGTGTGTGTGTGTAGGGTTAGAGGTGGCAGGGGTGGTGCTTGCCCAAGCAGGTGCATGTGGCAGAGGAGAGAGATGCTGGGATCTCTTTCTGAATTGTTCCTCTATCTTATTGTTTTAGATGGGATCCCTCCCTGAACCCGGAGCTTACTGGTTAGGTTAGACTGGCTGGCTGGGAGACTCAGGATCTGCTTCTCTGACTCCAGTGCTGGGGTTGCAGGTGTGAGCTGCCGTGTCTAGCTTTTATGTGGGTGCTGGAGACCTGAATCTGGCTCCTCAACCTTATGCAGGCAGCGCTTTGCTCTTGGAGGCACTTGCCTAGCACTGGGAGGCTGCTGAGCTACTAAACATCCGAGCATATGGATCATGCGGCACACTGATATGATACTCAACAAAGCAAGGCCAAACAAAACACTCAGGTAGGAAAGGGCTTTTGTTACTTCTCCAAGCTGTTGTTTTATGGCCACAAGGGACTCGCTCCTATTTATTACTCCTGGGTGAATGCTGATCTGGAGGCTAGAGTGGCATAGCACTATAACTATCAATCATGCTATCACCAGCGAGAAGCAATCTGTTCTCTTCTCCGAGTGCTTGTTGAATCGTGTTGGCCTGAAGGGGTGACAAAGGCACGGCTTATAGACCCGGCCTGCCTCTCGGCACAGCCTGATCCTGAAGGGAACTGAGGTATGTGCTACCTAGGAACCTCCGGCAGGAAGGAGGGTGGGCGACCTCTGTGAGTACCCAAACACTTCTGGGGTACTTTGTTAGGGGAAAGTTCATCAGGCTCAACTTTTTATTGTGTTCCACTCTGTTCCAGTTGCTTCTCTTTTTCTCAAGTTCCCGGACCCTAGGAAGTTTTAATCTGATGTAAAATCTTTAGGAAAGCAACACATGGAAATGAAATTTTTAGTTTAAAGGAAAAAAGGGGGGGTTCCGAGTGCAAGCATTCTAAAGGACCACTGGGGAAGTATCCAGCATTTTAAATGATCTAGCCTTAGAAGTCAAATCTGCTAGCTGGATGTGGTGGCATGGGTTTGAAGATCCAGCAGTTTCGAGGAGGGTGAAGGAGGAGGTTTGAGTCTAAGGTCAGCTTAAGCTATAGACTTTCTCCAAAAGCAAACCAATAATTAAACAAAAAGAAGGTACTCTTGCAGTACTCTTTTGGTTGGAGAGAGCAGAGACTCATTCAGATCCCACTTAGAAAGAAAAGAAAAGAAAAGAAATCCATTTTATTTATTTAATTTCCATTAGTTTAAATCCGGGATGGGTACAGCATCACACAGATTCTGTGTCCAATGGCCTTTAAAAGGTTGCTTCGGAATTTGACATGAACCATGCCATTGTTTCCACGGCCCGGGTTACTTTTTCCCAGCTCACTCTGTTTCTGTTTGGTTTGCCTCCAGGAATCTCTGTGTTTTGCTTTATACACATACACACTTGTCTTGCCTAAGTAGAACTCAGTTTCATCTGTGGCATAAAAACCTTCAACTTTAAGAAAAGCCGAGTGCACTCTGGGTTTCCGGAGGCCTCGTTTGTAGCCGGCAAAACTGGCCTTGCACCTCAGCCTTCCAGACATACTTGCTTGTTTTTAGAGGTTGCCAACCTGCTCCACAGACGCCAAGATGAAGGAGAGAGACCAGATCCCACTTTTTAAAAGATCAAAGGTAAAGGTTGCTTTGTTTTTGATTTTTGTTTTTGATTTTTTTAAAAAGTGTTTTGAGAGATACTGCTGTGGCCATCTTTGGACAACACTAGCTTTCAAAAGTCAAATGGGTCCAGATAGTAGAATGGATACATCATGTATGCTGGTATCTGATTCCAGTGAGCATGACAAATCAGCTGTCAAGGAAAACAATGTGGGCCAATCTATTCACGTGCTAAACAAAAGAAGGGATACATATTGCTAAACTCTAGTGAGATTTCTTTTCTTTTTAAAAATCTTCACATTTAGGAAGAATAACAAGTAGGTGCTGAACATTCATTTCTCAACTTGGGTGGTGAATTTCAACCTTCTTTTCTGTTATAAATCATTGAATGGTAGCCTTTGCTTGGGGTACTTTTCTGTCTTATATTTAATAATAAAAAAGGTTAAGGAATTCATCTCTTAGTAAGGAGAACAGGTTTGTTGGTCTCTTATGTTTGGTGGTTGGACTGGGGACTGGACCCAGGACCTCTACCACTGAACTACATTCTCTTCCTTTTTTACTTTTTGTGTTGAAACAGGATCTAACTATGTTGTACAGGAGGCCTTGAATTTTCCATCCTCTTCCCTCAGCCTCCTGAGAGGCTGGGATTTATAGACCTATGCTACCAGGTCCTAGATACTAGGTTTATTAGAAAAAAAAAATCATTACAAACCCTAGATACATTACGCAGCAAGAAAACAGAATGTTAAATTCCATTTCCATCTCTAAAAATTCCATTGGGTTATTTTTTGTTGAGCTATTTTTATCTCTACACATATTAATAAATTTTTGTGCTCAATGTGCAAAACTTGCATAAATGTAAAAAACTATGCTGCATATATGAATTATGGATGCTTAATATAGCATTTTTACATAGTTTGTATATCTGTAGTTTTAATGGCTACTTGGTCTTTCATTTTATTTAAATAAATACCATGTTCTTTATCTTTTCTTGTCTTTACAACTTTCAGTTTTAAGTCCTCCAGATTGTCATCATCTCTAAACTGATTGAAAGCTAGATCTTAGGTATCCTAAATTATTCATTATCTCATCTAATTCCACAGCAGCCCATTTTATAGATGAGCAAACTGAGACTTAAAGATGTTAAATAAACTTTTAAGTTTCACAAAGACTATGTTTCACCACAGTCCTGACAGCTACATTCTAGTACTCTCAATTCTTAGGCCACGATGGTTTTGAACTCTTTCCATTCTGTCCATTAAGTGGAGGACCAGAATCATGCCACAGCTGGGGATTTCAATTTCAGGGAGTCTCTGTATAACTTCATTCATAAAGATAGTATCGATGAATGCCTACACATTATCTTCTTTCCTTGGTCCACTTGTATGATTTTTGAAAGTCTTGTTTTCCCTTTTTGATGTGTTTTGGATGTTGGTGTTTGTAAAGTGAAAATAAAATATTTTGGTATTGTTTGTGGGTGCATGGTGTGTGTGTGTGTGTGTGTGTGTGTGTATGTGTGTGTGTGGTGTGCACATGGATATGTAGACCATCCAGAGGCCAGAGGAAGATGTCTGTAGTTTTCCTTTAATTGCTCCCAGTCCAATTCTTTAAATAGAGGGTTTCTTACTGAACCAGAAACGCATCCACTGATTTTTGGCTCTCCTGCCTAGCCAGAAAGGATCTGGCTGTCTCGGCCCTCTAATCACATGCACAGCCAAGCCAGCCCTTCTATATGGTTCCAGCTCAGGTCTTCTCGCTTGAATAGTGAGAACTGAACTATTTCCTCAGCCCCTACTCCTGCTTTTGAAAGCAAAGGTGTGTGTGTGTGTGTGTATAATGTTTACATATATATGTATACATATGTTATGATTACTCTTTTTCTACCATGCAATTTTTACTAACAATCAAAAAGTTGTTTTTTTTTTAGGTTTTTGTGGGGGCTTTTTACAAGAGCAGTAATATTTCTCCATTTCTTTAAAAACCTTTAAAATATTGACTGTAGTATTGGGGCTTTTATATATAATAATTTATATATAATAAATGCCTTTAAAATTCAGTGTCAAGAAAAATACTTGGCTCTTCCCATCAAGTAAAATGTTTCTTCTGATCAATGAAAATTTTATAACCCTACATTATCATTTTCACTTTTGTTTTGGCTGCCAGTACTTCTTGCAGACTTCAAAGTTAAAGTTTGCTTAGCACAGTGGTTCTCAATCTCCCTGATGCTGCGCCCTTTAATACAGCTCCTCATGTCATGGTGACTCCCAACCATATAATTATTTTGTTGCTACTTCATAACTGTAAGTTTGCTACTGTTGAATCATAATGTAAATATCTGGTACCCAGGATACCTGACGCGTGCCCCTGTGGGGTTAAGAGCCACAGGTCGAGAGCCACTTAGTACAATGAATCTACCCTGGGTCTCAGACAGTCTTTATTTTGTCTATCTTCATTTTTCAAATGTGCAAGCATCATATAACTCTGTGGTTGTTTAGTAGCTTGTTTCAGTTTCGGTATGAAGCAACATCCTGTATACCCTGAAGCACTCTTGAGAGGGCAACGCTACTAAGCACTCCTTGCTGCACAAAGCGGGGCTGCATATTGAGAATCTTCTTGCTGCTTCACAGAACCATCTCTTATTGGAATTTGTTACAAAGAACAAACAAACAGTCTTAGGGACAATTTTCTGGGTTTTGTCTCTTTAGTGTTAGGATGGAAGGTAGCTCAAAGATTTACCTTCTGAGAATTTATCTGGAAAAGATCCAGCAAGGAGCACTTTTTTTTTTTTTTTTTTTTTTTTTTGGTTTTTCGAGACAGGGTTTCTCTGTATAGCCCTGGCTGTCCTGGAACTCACTTTGTAGACCAGGCTGGCCTCGAACTCAGAAATCCGCCTGCCTCTGCCTCCCGAGTGCCGGGATTAAAGGCGTGCGCCACCACACCCGGCTGACCATGCACCTCTTACGCTGCCCTCTGAACCCTGGCTGTG